>CACRXK020016769.1:0-11107 GCA_902702795.2 Paramuricea clavata | reverse complement strand
TTTTCTTTGCTGGCATACCCTTCATGAATTTTGCGAACAATGCTTCTTTTTCTTCTTTCGTTTCTTGTGTCCAGTGTATATATTGTATTTTGCATTTCAACATCCACGGGGCTAACTCATAGTTTCCTTGACCGTATAAAGCTCTCCTACATTCAGCTTGCTGTAGCTTGACAATCTTGTAAAGTCTTTCGATCAAATCTGGCAATTTCATTGTCTTCCAATTTGCCGAGAGCTTAACGATGTGGTTCATTGACTCACATGAATTGTTCTTCCAGTTAATAGGAAGCCACTTATTCTCTATGCGCGGTTGAAGAACGCCAGATCGAATTTTTTCTGTAGTTTTTCTGAAGTATTCTTCGAACGAAGGTAAATATTTCAAGTATTTGTCGGAAAGTTTCATTAATTTTAGTTCGAACTTTTTGACCTCGTTAAAAGACGTTAACCCATGCTTCCCGAAAATATCGCTTACAACTTGTTTTCTAACTTTATCACTTACCCCAATATTGTTTGTCAAATATCGGCGAACATTCTCCTCTAAATGGCGCGAACAAAGTATATTCGCAGACGATGGAAAACACTGTTTTATTGCTTTCGTAAGTGCGGCCTCTTCGTCAGATCCAATAACAATTTTAGAGAGCTGTGTTCCACCGATGTCAACATTTAACTTACTTTGAAGATGCGAAAAAAATCTGTGGTATGTTGTGTAAAGTCCATCCCAGTGTAAATAAATTGCAGCAAGCATAATTGGGGGATTACTTGCCCCTTTTCTTATTAAATTATTGTGCTGGTATACCAGAGTAGTCGCAAAACACGCACCAAGATTAAATGTTCGATCTATTCCAAGAACACTGGGATTGCGAGCACTGGATGTACAAAATTGGCGTATGTCTTTTAAATTATCTTCCAGATAAAGTACAACACATGGTGGCTTACCTTTCGTCTGTATTACTTCTTGTATACAAAAGGTGTTTTCAAAAAAAAGGAAACAACTTGTTGTGGGGTGAAATCTTTGAGCTATAGTGATATATTGAGCAACATTTCCCCCTCAATTATTGCCCCATTACTGAAGTCTACATTCGTAAATTTACCGCCATGTGCTATAGATTAATAATTATGTAACCATCTTCCAATCTACTGCATGAAATTTGAATTAACAAAAATCTAAATATTCAATTTTACTTTAATAACGAATGGAGGAGAAATTATCGGATTCGATCAAGGAAAGTATATAGAGAAAAAACATTGCCATTGCATGGAAGCATGCGATATGGTAACTATACAAAGACAAAGTCATGCAAGCCACAGCAATACATACATGACCATTTTTACCAAAACAAAGTCATTATACCAAGGAAACGGTGTTTCCGCTAATTACCTTAATTAGTATACATATTTTACATTCCTAACCTGGCTAATTTCTAACATTTTTGAGAAAAAATTGTTTTTCCTGTTTTAAATAAAAATTTAAAAACGAACTTCGGCGGAAAATGCCGGTCAATGGTTGCAAGCAACGTAGCTTTGTTTTGAAAAAAACTTTTATACATGTACTAGCTAAGCGTTTTAAAACAAGAGCACACTGCCTTACTATACTGTATAATAAATAACGTTATGTTACGGTGTTTACCCGGGCAGTCAGTCTTGGGCAGTCCCCGGGCAGTTCCCGGGCAGTCTCGGGCAGTTCCCGGGCAGTCTCGTGGCAGTAATTTATAGTAGGACCCATCAACATTTGGGGGGGGCGGGCGTCATTCTTTGACCAACATTTCCTACGATTTTCCGGACTAACATGAGCATATTCAAAATTTTTCGACCAAGATAAGCAAATATTCCAATTTTTTCACCGCAAACATAACAAAAGCTTTAAAATTGTTAAAATTGCGAACCATTTCATAACTTTGAGCAACTTCGACCGTCTTTTATCCCAAACTTTGACCAAATTTGTCCGAGTTTTACCTTCAATTTTAAGCAAATATCAGTTCCATTTTGACCAACTTTGGGCAAATATCAGTTCCATTTTGACCAACTTTGACCAACGTTTGAATTATTGGGGGTGTTACACCCCCCCACACACACACACCCTATAGCAACGTCCCTGCTCTCATAAACATCTGGGTCTCATAACAGGGTTCTCCACAGTTGTGAGCAGGGCAGGTAAAACAGGTTTTTGCACTGACAAATCACTAAGGGGATCCGGAAGCATACCCCCCAGAAAATTTTAAAATCTGGTGTATCAGAAATGGTATTTCCCGCATTTTGAGGGTAGATTTAAAATTTTTAACAAATTTTAAACTTACAAATAATCATCCCCACAAGGCCCACAGTACGTTCATGATATAAACATCCTGTCAAAAATTGTTCTTCATCAATGAAATTTATAAGACATTCTCTATTCTATTCCACACTATTAATTGTTTAGTTTCGATACTGATGTCAACAATAGAGGATTGTCGGATTGATTATACAATAATTGCAGAACATATAACTATTGCAATTATTTCTTAACAAATGTACACAAACTTTAGGCTTCTCCAGGCAGTAATCAGTGGTCATGGAAATGGTAAATTTTGGAATTGTGTTACATTTGTTAATTGGTCCAATTTTGGCATTCAAGTGTGTTAATTAAGGGATAACCCTACTGTAGTTACATTGGTTTATAACATGGTCTTCAGGACATGGCCGTAATACTAGGAATAAAGCTAGTTTAGATATCCCAGCTTATAGATCAAATTTGGGACAACATACATTTTCATATTGTGCCATTAGTTTGTGGAACTCGCTTCCTCAAGATACTACTGACAAGTTGCTTACATACTTTTAAGAGAGGACTAAGGAAAAATAGTCGTAATAAAATTTATTACTTTTAGCTCTAGATATTAATCATGTTATTCATGTACATAACTTAGAACTGAAAAACCCTTTGGGAGTTTCTAATAAAATATTATAATGATCACTACAATTATTAAATTAATTAATAAACTTGTGGGTACACCATGTACAATACTTGGTACCGGTACAATACATAATGTGTATGTTAAAGTTTGTTAAATTAATAGTTTTACATCATGTAGTCATTCAAAGCTCACTGCAGAAGAAACAATTAACATCCTGGAAAACAATGACAAAACTGCAAGTACCGGTACTGTTTTCACATGCAATTGAGTGAGACAAGTTAACAATTCAAGCAAATGTCCTTTGCAAGAATTGATGCCTATTAGCAGGGATGCCGGAACTGGGGGGTAGGGTTGGGCGATATTAAAAAAATCACCTCACGATTATTGCCAAGGAAATTATCACGATATTCGATAATATCGCGATAAATGCAATAAAAGCAATGACCACATTTTTTCAATTTTAATTAATATCATTATTACATAGCAAGCTTATATATAATCTTATTAACAACAAGTAAAACAACAAATTAAAGTACTACGAATGCTTTTTCTAGTCTAATATTTACTGTTCATAAACTGGAACTGTCTATGCAGTGTCTACTGTGTCTCCGCTGGCACAAATGCCGTGGGCACACAGCGCAAGCAAAGCCTGCAATTCCATTGTTCAGCAGATTAATACATAAATATTAGCTTTTGTATCGTATTAAATTCGTATTTAATTCAGGAAATAGTTTTAATTCTTTTAAAAACTATATTTTCTAGGGAATTGAAAGAATTGTTTAGGATTTTATAATAGCTATATACACATGCGAAGCAATATCACGATAGTCATCGAGCATGACGATAATTTCGATATATCGTCGCTCAAGTTTCTACCTTCGATACGATAATTGTGATCGAAAATATCGCGATAAATCAAAATATCGAAATATCGCCCAACCCTACTGGGGGGCAGGAGGGGAAGCCGCCCCCGTTGCCCTTTACCAGGAGGGGCTAATGTGCCCTTTCAATTTAAAGGATTGCCTTGGCGAAATAGCGAATTGTCAGAAATGTTAGTGCAATTCTTTTACGAATTTGCTTCAGAAAACGCAAGAAATGCAGTCATCGAGCTTCAAGAATAGCACAATCGCCTGGCGGAGAACCCCCTCACACCCCTATCATCCAATAAATAGAAAACATGATTGGGCAAAGTTCAACTCCTGATGTTTTGCAAACATCTCTTAATATATCTCAATTTAAAAGTGCCCTTTCATGAAAATCTGCCCCCCCCCCCTTGCCTTCACATCGTTCCGGCATCCCTTCCTATTAGTCCATTAAGCTGCAGAGCTTCCCCACTGATGAGTAAAATCGTCTGGCATTAGACAAGTAAAAAAATAAGTAAAGTGCACTGGGGTGCATTGCGGCGGTTTCAATGGGTTAAAGGAGATAAAAGCCCTGGCACAGGCATATTTTATTTTGCAAGTATGATTAATTAACTTACAAATGTATAACAATATGTTTTTTATTTGTTTACATAAGTGAGGTAAGCACTGGAGGCAACATAATATAACTGTTGTGAACCTTCTAGAAGAATGACACTGTCAAGAGGGTTACCTTCCTCCATGTAGAAAGGCTGTTAACCCACTGAGTGACAGCACAGTCCTCAGTTGATGAATGAAATTGTGTGGTGTTAGACAGAGTAAAACAATAAAGTAAGCCAGTGGGTTAACTAGACATGCATGGGCTGATAGATTAACATTATGAGCACTCTCCCCTTTGTTAATCAATAGATTAATGTTGAAAATATATTTTGTCCTTCAAATCCATTCTTACTTTATGAGAGAAAACTCTCAAACACTCTACTATTTGGAACTGAGTGGGTTTCAGTTTTTCATTGATTGCAGAACTAATCAATCATATGGAAATAAAGCTTGGCTTCCTGCTGTATTACAGTGCGTCTACTGTAAGTGGGGCCACTTAGAGAACACTAACCAATCGCATTGCAGAACAGAAAGAAAAATCTAATCAAACTAAAGCTCGTCCAATCAAAAGAAAGATTCAGAAAGCCATTAACTGCAATGTTTACTTTTACATGTCTATTTTTACCGTTTGACATTCGTTTATTTGTTCGAATTGTTTTTGGCCTAATGCTGATTGGCTAATGCGCCGTTTGTTGATTTTTTCACTTTCTGTTCTGCAATGTGATTGGTTAGTGTTCTCTAAGTGGCCCCACTTACAGTAGACGCACTGTAATATATTAATAAATAGCATAGTTGACATATTTATTAATCACCCATAGTGACCTACCTGACTGGGAGAATAACACCAGAAGATTAGTATGCGTTTTCATAACTTTCTTGAAAAATTTTACATCATCAATAATTATAATATCTTTCCTATCACTATTTTTCTGTTTCTTGCATTCCACGATAAAAACGCACTATAAAACATCAACAATATATTAAAATACATATTAAACAAATTATAAATCAATGTCATTGTGTCACTGCTTGCTCATTTGAGGTCATGTTGATGGCTGCAAGATCGTGTTTTATACCAGGTTTAAAAATGAAGTTGAACTTACCAAAAGTAAACTAAGGATGCAAACTGCCTTCATTCTTGTTGTTCGCAGAATTTGGTGTTTAAATAAAGCAAAAATTGAAGAACAACTGCGGAAATGCCACGTGTGGACTTCAACCACAGGCAGCTTTCTGGAAAGGACGCACGAGTCCACGAGCAATGTTTTCATGTGTCAGCCGATGCTTTGGTACTTCATCTTATGGCTTTCTGTCAACAGTACAGATGAGGAATGCAAGATGGCGGAAAAAAACAAAAAAATGACATTTTGTTGTCAATATAAATTTGTAGAGCTGAAACTACCGATTGCTTTATATCAGCAATTTCTCAAAACAAATTGAAGGTTAATGTGTTTTTTTACGGTAATCTTGAGGAAAATAGGGTTTTCTCTGTGAAAAAAGAGCGATAAAAACAGAATGTAAAATATATCCACAAAATGTGTATCTCAACTGTTCTTCACGAAGGAGCTTTGTAACTTGTAAAATATGCAGTTGGTATTGAAGTTACTATCCTCTGTTAGTATCAAACGAAAAAAGCCATGGCCAAAATTATTTTGGATTGGGCAGGTACAGTGTATATTTAAATACAAAGTATAGAATTTGGAAATTAAAAATATAGAAAGTTATTCAGTTTGTATTTAACAAATATAAAACATTTTCCGTGTTGATATACAGTTATATCAACACGAGTGGAATTGGGAAAACTCGAAATTGTATGGATCATACAATTTCGAGTTTTCCCAACTTCCACGAGTGTTGATATAACTATATATATCAATACGGAAAAAATGTTTTATATTTTTTTTATAATATAGCAATGTCAAAAGCCCGAAGGATAAGAAAAATTTCCGTGTTTACAAGCGGCGGTAAATTTCCCGTGTTGACATTGAGTTGTATCAACACGGCTCTTAGCCAATCAGCGTTCAGAATTTACAAATGCTATATTATAAATAAATATTGTCTATATTAATTAAAGTGTTGAGAATTCTGTGTAGTATTACTGGACTTACTGCGGATTTCGTTCGACTGTTCCAGGTTGATTGACCGATTCAGATCTTCGGGTCATCTTCCATTTCCTGTCACTGCCGGTTTGTTTTGCATTCAGAAACAAACAAGTTGCTATAAAGAGCCATTTGTATTATTACTATTAAAGTGCAAAAAGGTGCGACTTTTGAAATAAACATGGAACACAAATTAGTTGTTTGTATAAAATATAGATTGACTTAATATTAAAATACTGAAATTTGTTGTTGGTTTCAAAAACTGTCTGTACCAGTGTGGGTAGTACCAATGTAGAAATGCTGTGCTGAGTGGCTATATTACTACCTTAAAAAATCAAGCAATAAAAAATAAGCACAGCATTTTGTTTGTTTCAAATCAGTTTTTGACAATACTGACATCACATAGTCATATTTCAATCATAAATAACCCAACAACTATTGTTCATCTTTAACCCATGTTAATGATTTAGTAAGATGTAAGTTATAAGGTACTAGGCAAAAGGACTTGTTGTTCCCTACTAGGCCACATTGCTGCTGAAGCACCCTACGACGTTATTTGATAGCATGTGACTGCGTAGCCACTGGAAATGTAGCTACGCAATGAAAAATGAATAGTGGACGGGTATTCTATAATTTAGCCCATTCTTTTACTCTGTCCAATGCCAGACTATCTTACTTGTCAAGATCTGCAGAGTGCTGCCACACAAGGGATTGATGAAACAATCCAACAATGTGCCTTGTTAACTGATTAAACTACATTAAAAGCGCATATTATTTTATTATTTTACCTTGTTCAATGCCAAATTTTTATATGTGATGTATTCTTTTTAATGTATTATAACTATTGTAGGCTAATTGATTGATTCATATCAGGTGGCTTATGATAGGGAATCTTGAATTCTGTTTTAAGCTCACCTCAAATTACATTATAATTATATGCAACTTGTAATTTAATTTGATGTTTTGGAAATTGATTAAAGTTAAAGTTAAATGATTTTGCTTCTCAAGAGGTGTCAGTGCAGCTGCTCCATATGGGTTAACTGTGATCACCTGATTTATGTGTTGAATATATATAGGCAACCTTGTTCCCAGCTGAGACTCTTTCCTATGTAAAGGAAGACAGTAACCTATGATAGCAACAGCTGTTCTTCTTCAACTTCTTTAAGATAGAAGAGCCTGGGATTGAGGTTGCAAGCAGTCTTGTTCAAGTCGCCAAAGTCATACAAAATACATACAATATTTTAATTTATCCCTATTTCTCTCACTTTAGACAATTATTAATATGCGGTATATATAGTTATATCAGTAATTATCGACATTGTAAATATTTAAAGTATTTTAAAAATAACTGCTGATGTCTAACCGTGTGCACAGTGCGTACCTATTTTTTCAAATGCTATCAATGCCACTACAGCTTGCCAATGGCCTCTGACAAGAAATCCTGAATTATCTTTTGCCATTCTTATCATTCTGGCATTTCAGAAAATGTCCCTATGAAAAACATATTTTTGTGTGTACCACAAAATCTTTCGAGTGTCAGTGCTGTTTTTGAATAGCTCGAGAGTTAGTGTCGTACCTTACTATGTGACTACTCACCCTCCAGCTATTCAAAAACAGCATTGACACTCAAGAGAAGCTCAGATTGGACCTCCACTCATTGAGTGTGAGTGTTAGTGAGCTTTTAGAATACGAGCATAAGAATCCCAAAATTCATGCCAGAATTTTATCCGTCAAAAAGAGTTCTTTCTTTTCTTCGAGTTTAATTCTAGAAAGAATACTCTCTGTCTCTCTGAGAGTATAAAGGCTGTTTTTATGCAGTTGTTAGAATTAAATCAACTTAAAAGTTCCTTATTATGAAGTAATTAAATCAATAAACGGACAGCATTTATAGCATTTAGTATCAAATTTAGAAAAATTTAAACTTTTCCGTGCAAGCGTATACATATTATTAGTCTGCGAACCCAGATGTCATTTCCCACGTTTTTACACAAAGTAACTTTCCGAGTGAAGAACGAGCGTGGGAAATGACGTCGCTTAACTTGAAAGCAGCTTTGATATTATAGTCGTAACATGCGATTTCCTGAAACATAAATGAAACGCGTTTGGAACCCTGTGAAACGCATTGTGAAATGCCGTCTTGAATTCTTCCAACCGTTTAGTTTTGGATATTTTCAAAATTATTTGACATTAAAAAACGGAGACTTGTGAATTGATTTTTTAATGTCTTACAAAGCTGTTTGAAATTCTGAAATTTGAACAATTCAACGTGACTTTGTATAGTCCTTTCCATTCAATATAGTCCTTGAATTTCCTGATATATGGGCTTGAAAAGTCCTTGAATTTTACTCTGCCTTACCTGTACGAATTCTGCATGTTATCAGCGATATCTATATATAATCTATATACTGTGTATATCTTCTCATTCCACAATGTTTGACCGGCTTTCTTTAATCACTTCTTACTATCTTGATTCTCTCATGCACCTTCTCTGCAATGACTGCTATCCAACATTTTCTTCCATAATGTTTCTGACAAGCAATCCTTGATTATCTTCCTACTACATATCCAAACCAGCTTTGTTTCCGTTGCTTTATCTGCGACGTCTTCTTTACTTTTCATTCCTGAACTTCAGTGAAACTCCTGAAAACTCGAAACAGGACAGAGTATATTATTAATAACTGCCACAGTATAGCATTTAACTTAGGAATTGTCTCACTGATTAATGTTTATTTTACAGGAACAAGATGGTCTTTATATTTTGGATGGAAAACGAGTCAGTCAACTTTATATTCCTTCTGGAAAGACTAAAAAGAAAATTTCAAAACTTCATGGTTTAATGAATGATGTTTGTGCTTTGAATGTGTCACAGAATGGTGAGAAAATTGCAAGTTAAATTTTGACATAAAAAAACTGGAAAAATAAATTTTATTTAATATTTATTTATTTACAAGCTTTGCCACAAGTGGCAGGGAAGTCCCATGCACAAGTATTGAGCTCTATTACTGGGTCCCTAAAATATACAATTAAATCTATCAGAAAATCATTTAACATGCATTTGATACAGGTGAGACTGGTTACTTTTCAGCTAAAACTAGAAAAAAACTAACAGCTCATCCAGTTCGGAGACGTTTCAAGTGACATTTTACCGCCAGATTGCAGTTTTAAGAGTTTGCAGAATTTCAAATTAGACATTAAATTTAAAATATTGCAATTCCTTTGTCACTGTGCAGATTGTCAGTGAGTGTTATATTTTGCTTTTCTTAAGGTCAATTTTTGTGTGGTGCTTTGTGTGATGGCAAGATATTTCTGTGGGATAGAGATAATGACAAAGTTCAGTTTATTACTGGGTTACCTAAAGTGTTCAATGATGCAGACAAGGGTAATTCACGTATTTTGTGCATCTATTCAAATTAACAAATTTAGTGATTTTTTGGGCATCGCGCTAGGGTTGGGCGATATTTCGATATTTTGATTTATCGCGATATTTTCAATCGCGATTATCGTATCGAAGGTATTGTAGAAACTTGAGCGACGATATATCGAAATTATCGTCATGGTCGAAAACTATCGTGATATTGCTTCGCATATGTACATAAAATCCTAAAAAAATATTTCAATTCCTAGAAAATATAGTTTTTAAAAGAATGAAACCTATTTCCCGAATTCAATACGAATTTAATACGACACAAAAACTAATATTTATGTATTAATCCACTGAACAATGAAATTGCAGGCTTTGCTTGGGCTGTGTGCCCACTGTGTGCCCACAGCATTTGTGCCAGCGGAGACATGGTAGACAATGCATATACAGTTCTGGTTTATGAACAGTAAATATTAGACTAGAAAAAGCCTTCATATTACTTTAATCTGTTGTTTTTACTTGTTTTTAATAAGATTATATATAAGCTTACTATGCTTTGATATTAATTAAAATTGAAAAATGTCGTCATTGTTTTTATTGCATTTATCGCGATATTATCGAATATCGTGATAATTTCCTTGACAATAATCGTGAGATGATTTTTTTAATATCGCCCAACCCTACATCGCGCGCGATAGAACTAACAGTTGAAGGGTTTTGTAGATGGAAATTTGTAGCGGAAGAATGATACATTTTAGATCTAACCATGCAGGAGCATCTGGTAGGAATCGAACCTGCGGCCCTGTGATGCCGGTGCAGTGCTCTAACTGAGCTACAGAGGACAGTTGTCGAGCTCTAACCAACTGAGCTACAGAGTCCAGTTGTCGAGCTCTAACCAACTGAGCTACAGAGGACAGTTGTCGAGCTCTAACCAACTGAGCTACAGAGTCCAGTTGTCGAGCTCTGACCAACTGAGCTACAGAGTCCAGTTGTCGAGCTCTAACCAACTGAACTACAGAGTCCAGTTGTCGAGCTCTAACCAACTGAGCTACAGAGTCCAGTTGTCGAGCTCTAACCAACTGAGCTACAGAGTTCAGTTGTCGAGCTCTAACCAACTGAGCTACAGAGGCCAGTTGTCGAGCTCTAACCAACTGAGCTACAGAGTTCAGTTGTCGAACTCTAACCAACTGAGCTACAGAGTCCAGTTGACGAGCTCTGACCAACTGAGCTACAGAGTCCAGTTGTCGAGCTCTAACCAACTGAGCTACAGAGTCCAGTTGTCGAGCTCTAACCAACTGAGCT
>CACRXK020016768.1:0-11108 GCA_902702795.2 Paramuricea clavata | reverse complement strand
TCAGTTGCTACTCGTGCTCGGTCTCAAGCAATCTGGCATTGCGAGATGCACGTCTCATATACGCCAAACACATTGGCAATTTAAATCCAAATTCAGTAGCTACTCGTGCTCGGTCTCAAGCAATCTAGCATTGCGAGATGCACGTCTCATATACGCCAAACACATTGGCAATTTAAATCCAAATTCAGTAGCTACTCGTGCTCGGTCTCAAGCAATCTAGCCGATTGCGAGATGCACGTCTCATATACGCCAAACACATTGGCAATTTAAATCCAAATTCAGTAGCTACTCGTGCGCGGTCTTAAGCAATCTAACATTGCGAGATGCACGTCTCATATACGCCAAACACATTGGCAATTTGAATCCAAATGCAGTAGCTACTCGTGCTCGGTCTCAAGCAATCTAGCATTGCGAGATGCACGTCTCATATACGCCAAACACATTGGCAATTTAAATCCAAATTCAGGATAGCTACTCGTGCTCGGTCTCAAGCAATCTAGCATTGCGAGATGCACGTCCCATATACGCCAAACAAATTGGCAACTTTGTTGAAAATCCAAATTCAGTCGCTACCCGTGCCCGGTCGCAAGAAATCATGCACTTGCGAGATGGATTGCTCTTACACGCCAAACACATTGGCAACGTTGGTTAAAATCCAAATTAAGTAGCTACTCGTGCTCGGTCTCAAGCAATCATGCAATTGCGAGATGAACTTCTCTCATACGCCAAACACATTGGCAACAGCTAAATCCATAGAAGAATTTGTGCTCGGTCGCAAGCAAGCAATTATGTAGTGCGAGATGCACGTCGGTCATACGGCAAACATAGTGGTCCTCTTTCGCTCAAGCAAATGCAATAAACGACGGAAGCTCGGAGTGAATCAATCATGCAGTGCAATGCGCTCCCGTCCCATACCATACGAAAACACAATACCCAATAACCATTTTTAAAAGGCGAAAGGTAATCACTATAGCCTAGCTATTGTTCTTTTCAACAATTAGTGAATCTTGCGAAATACACGACCCGCTCGCGTAGAACATTAACAAAATGAACAATGCTAAAACCAGACGGGAATCATTCATGCGTCGCAATCTCAACTGAACTAAAATATGAACCGAAAGCGAACTTGACGGTAAATAACCCCGCACAAGGACGGAAATAATACACATCAAATGAAGATATAATGTATAACATACAACAGAACTGTAACTAGAACCACAAGTGTAAGCGATCGTTAAACACACACAGAAAAGAGGCGGCCGTATTTTCCGATCAGCCGCCCACGAGTGAACCATGCATGCATGCGTTATACAACGAAAAATAACTTCGCCACACCGATCATATACTGCTAACAAAGCGATATAACTACCCAAAGGGCAAAAATCTTAACTAGACCCACAAAAAACACGCTACAATACAGACAAATACCAATATGAATAAAAGAATCAAGTCCAAGTTTGATGCCTGAAGCTGTTCATTTTCAATTGGATCATTCACCGGCGAATCATTCTGAGGCGGAGCGGAATCAAGATCAATCGGTTGGGCAACAGCATTAAGTCGCAAGTACCGCTTCTTGTAACGTGCAAGGAGGTCGAACAGGCGTGGAGCCATACTGTAAAGTCCGTAATTTTCTTTATCTTGCACTTCTCTGTCTTGGCGATCAGCACAGAAAGAGCAGTTACAACCTGTAAACTAGGGTTTTATGCATTGTACATCATTATTTATTCATAAAACAACGTTAATTACTCAAATTCCATTAGTTAATCAGCTTCCGCGGCGTGTTTGGCCAATTTGAATAGGCCATAGATATAGGAGATCTAGATTGCTAACGCATACCTAGCGCAGGCGGGGCCTACATGATAAATCCAAGATGGCGGTACAACAGGGCAAAAAGACTATAAATTCTATTACGAAAATCAGGATTTTTGCATTTTTTGCCGTCGCATTGTTTTGAAACTTATTTGGTCAAATTTTATGGTAAAGAGAAACTTACCGCGATGATTTTGAGCATATATATGATTGAATTGGATGAAAAGTCGCAAAATTATCCAGCGATAAAAGTTCGTGTATAGTACTGATATAGTACTATATATGTAACTTGTTGTGCTTTACTTTATGTTAGATTTATATATTGAAACACTGAACTGCACATATAACTGGACAGTAGATTATCACGTGACTTTTGATGTTGTTCAAGATGGCGTGGGATTGTAATAAGTAAACAGTTTATATCCGCTTTATATTTGGAATACTGACTAAAGTTTGTACATATTTATAATTATATTAAATGGTTATTGTTATACACATCTTCGAATCCTGATCTAGGATATTCAATATGAAACATGGTCCTTCTTTGAGCCGGATTGAAACGGATTGAAATTTGATATTTTGAGAACACTTCAAGAAATACGAGCCAATTTACGAGTTATTTGAGAGAATTTACGAGTCCTTCGGGAGAATCTACGAGTCCTTTGGGAGAATCTACGAACATATGAGATAATTAACGAGCTTCGAAAGAATTTACGAACGATTGAGTGAAATATTTACGAGAATTTGAGCAATATACGAGTCATATAAAGCGAACATCGAGACATTGGCAAATCTACGAGTATCTGAGTAAGTCTATACGATTATTTGAGCGAATTTACGAGATTTTATTACACCTACAAGTATTTGGAATCATTATATACGAGCTTTAAAGAGAAATAAACGAGAAATTGCGCCTTAGAACAATATACAGTAACTGTGAACCAAAGGGATTATTATAAGGTATTTATATACATTTTGAGAAGTTAGATAAAGAGTATACACGTATCCGAGAGTGTAACATTGTTATTATGAGTGAAGAAGCAACAAAGAAACGTAAGATTCGGGGTGGACATAGAACCTCAACTAAGAGAACAATAAATGCTTCATCAACAATTCTTGACGATTTTGATCCTTCAAATAAACAACTTACCGAGAAGTTATTACAACAAAAGATTACATTAAAGGAAAAACTAGACATTCTGCAAAATTTAGACAATGATATACTAGCTATTACTGAGGAGAAAGATATTGAAAAGGAGATTGAAGAAAGTGATCTTTTAAGAGAGAGAATACATGCTACAATTGTCAGAATTGATTCTGTAGTGAGCCCTATGAGCCTACCTCCATCACCAAGTCCAGAAGGAACTCAAGAAGAAGGGAATTCTCATAATTCTAGTATTATAAGTCATTCGTCGGCCAAGATAAAGCTACCAAAATTGAGTTTAAAGAAGTTTAAGGGAGATATTAAGGAGTGGACTCCATTTTGGGACAGTTATACTTCAGCTATTCATGACAATCCTGACCTAAGTGATATTGATAAATTTAACTATTTGAACTCCCTACTTGAATCAAAGGCAGAAGAAGCAATTGCTGGGTTAAAGATTACATCAGCAAACTATCAGGAAGCAGTTGACGTGTTAAACCAGAGATTTGGCGACAAGCAACAGATTATTAATTCACATATGGACAGCCTTCTTCAACTACCTGCAGTAACAAGCCTTCATGATGTTCAAAGTATTAGACAGCTTTACAACAAGGTTGAATCGCATATCAGAGGTCTCAAGTCTTTGGGAGTAGAGACTGCGACATATGGTAATCTAATGATCTCAATATTGATGCAACGGCTGCCACCGGGTTTACGTATTATTGTAACAAAGAAGATGCAAGAGGATGAATGGTCTTTGGATAAACTTATGACAATCTTTCGACAGGAATTAGAGGCTAGAGAAAGAGCAAATCTGCAGTGTTTACCTCCATCAAAGTCCAGTTATCAACGAAATAAACCGGGAACAGCTGCTACTCTTTTCACGGGACTGCATGACACTACCTGTTCTTATTGTCAAGGAAAGCACTTATCTGCAAACTGTAAGACAGTGACCAATGTGGCTGCAAGGAGAGATATTCTGAAACGAAGTGGACGGTGTTTTGTATGTTTAAGGAAAAACCATATTAGTAGGGAATGCCAATCGAACATAAAATGTTTTAAATGTGGTAGACGACATCATGGAAGTCTGTGCATGGGCGGCCAACCTCGACAACAACACCCTAACCCTAATTCTGACCCACCAACCAACCAGCAAGAACCTCGGCATCCACGTCAGCCCACAACAGAGACTGAGAAAAGCGACGAAACCGGAATTGGTGGCAAGAACTTACCAGCACAACCGAACAGAGAAAGAGAACAACAACAGCAACAAGCTACCACAAGTCAAGCCATGTATGTTGGCACAAGAACATCCATCTTGTTGCAGACAGCGAAGGTCAACATATACAAGCCCGGAACGCAGGAAAACAGAGTAAATGCTCGACTTATACTGGATAGTGGGAGCCAACGTTCTTTCGTGACAACCAGAGTGAAGAATCAATTAAACCTTGATGCAGAAGGGACAGAAAACCTCATGATTAAGACATTCGGAGGCGAAGCAGAGGAACTACAAACATGTGAATTTCTGCACTTCAACATTGAGACAGAATCTACTTATCCCGATCTTTCACTTACAGCATTTGTAGTACCCACAATTTGTCAACCCCTCAGACACCAAACAACCCAAACGGCACAAGAAATTTACCATCATCTCGAAGGTCTTAATCTTGCAGATCTTAATACTGGCGAAGAAGAGTTAGAAGTTGATATTTTGGTGGGATCTGATCAATATTGGAATTTAATAACTGGAGCAGTTAGACGGGGAGATTCTGGACCCAACGCAATGAGAACAAAGGTCGGCTGGGTTCTATCTGGTCCTATAACAGATCCTGTGAGTGAGAAAACCAGTGTTAACTTGGTGAACACGCATGTTCTGAAGTTTGCAACACAACCATTGAACCCTGATGCAACAGATATGACACAAGAATTACGAAGATTCTGGAAACTAGAATCATTAGGTGTTTTCCCCAATGACAAGTCAGTCTATGAGAAATTCACACAATCGATCAAGCTGAAAGATAAACGGTATGAAGTGGAATTGCCATGGAAGGAATCCCATCCTGTTCTTCCTGACAACCACCAACTGAGCGAAAAACGGTTGAAGCATCTACTAACACGATTGAGAAAGGATCCAGAGATACTGCAAGAGTATGACAATGTCATAAAGGAGCAACTAAAGGAAGGAATTGTGGAAGTGGTCGATGAGCAACACCCTGGAGAAATTGGTAAAGTCCATTACCTTCCGCACCACGCAGTAATACGAAGAGACAAATCCACAACGAAGATGAGAATTGTATATGATGCCTCGGCAAAGGACAATGGCCCATCTTTGAACGACTGTCTATATACAGGTCCTGCATTGGCACAGAACATACTTGATATTCTTCTTCGGTTCCGTTGTCACAAGGTCGCTTCGTCGTTCCGTTGTCGAGAAGGCCTTTCTTATGCTGCAGATCCAAGAATCCAATCGAGATGTCCTACGTTTTTTATGGGTGGACGACATTAAAAATCCCAACCCAAAGATTACAACGCTACGGTTTACAAGAGTGGTATTTGGAGTGTCCTCAAGTCCTTTCCTCTTGAACGCAACAGTTAAGCACCATATGGAACAATATGCCCCGGCGTAGATAATCCAGCAGACATCCCAACTCGAAGCATTAAGTGTTCAGAACTCGGACAGTGTGAACTCTGGCGAAATGGACCCCCATGGCTGTCAGAAAAATTGCAACCTAACGACGAATTGATAGACGAGCCTTCACCTTCGGAAGAATGTTTACGAGAGCTTAAGAAGAAGCCACACCATTCACCAACTGCGCTGTTAACCGAAGCGACAGGTCAAGGTATAAAGGAATTAATGAACATTGCAACATTCTCTAATTACCATCGGCTTCTAAGAGTTACGGTGTATGTACTAAGATTTGTTCGAAAATTGAAGGCCACAGAGAAACGAAGAGAATTGATACGAAACGAACAGTTATAAACAGAAATTAGTTGATCACAACTCGGGTGATCAACGGGGGGAGTGTGCTATACTTTATGTTAGATTTATATATTGAAACACTGAACTGCACATATAACTGGACAGTAGATTATCACGTGACTTTTGATGTTGTTCAAGATGGCGTGGGATTGTAATAAGTAAACAGTTTATATTCGCTTTATATTTGGAATACTGACTAAAGTTTGTACATATTTATAATTATATTAAATGGTTATTGTTATACACATCTTCGAATCCTGATCTAGGATATTCAATATGAAACATTTGAACAGTTTTGCTTTAATTTTTGCTCACTACTTGCATAGAAAGCAAATTATAACAGACCATAGAATCATAGATGATAGAACCTTATCCAGTTCTATCATCAGTTTTACTTCTCTTAATATTATTAGCATGACAAAATTACTGGATGCTGATTGGTTGAGAGGAGTACAATTATTTCATTAATTGTACTGCAGTACAATTAATGATTTTCCCAAAACAAACAAAATGGCGGAAACGTACTTTAAACACAAGCATGAAATGAAATTGCCGTGGAGGAACTAGATGAAAATACGAACAAAAGCACCAAATTTTGCTTTAACAAAAGAACTAAATGAAAATACAAACAAAAGCATCAAATTTTGGTTGAAAGTCTGGCAGGACTGGGCTTTGGCGAGAGAATATGATGCTGACATTGAGAAGTACGTATCCAATTTTGTCATGCTAATAATAAACAAGTAATCATGCGATGTTGCTCGTACAATTAGGGATTAATAGTACTCGTGATGTTTGGAAATTTGCCAAATTGGACTCGCCCCGGCGGCTCGTCCAATTTTGGCGAAATTTCCAAACATCACTCGTACTATTAATCCCTAATTGTACTCGCCATCGCATGATTACCTATACTAATCGGGAAGGGCCTAGCATTAATAAACGGCCAACCGGCTTATTTTTTCATGCTCTTTCAGATGAAGCAATAAAAATTTTGGTTGCCAATGTCCTTTAAACAGAGAAAATATAATATAATTGTATTGTCAGTATAAATTGATTTACGAAATCATGACATTTACATGGTAACATTTAACAAATCGTAAATCGGTAAATGGGTTTCGGTTTACCATACCTCAGGGCCGTAGCAACCGGGGGGGGGGGGCTAGCTGCAGCCCTCCTAATAATTTGCTAATAATGATTCTTTTTTCAAAATCGTACAGACCTTTATCATTTAAAGAATATACCTTTAAAATACTGACAATTGATGGATTTTAAGCGGTTACATTATCCCCTTTCCTGCAACTTCACCAGTATATAGTTAATTAAATACGCCGTCGCCCATTTAGTACTACTAAGCAAACTGTAAATTTCGACATACTAAAAGCTGTTTTCTGACCATCAGAATTCTGTTAAAACTTCCCCAAAGTCCAGGAAATGGCGGGGGCATTTCAGATACTCTCAATTTAAAAATTTCCTCGGGCCTTTGCCCCTCGTTTGCAGCCCCCCAATCAAAAAGAGCTCCCTACGGCACTGTATGCTTCTGTAATATGTCTGTGCGTAAAATATGCGTATTTTTGTTTGTAAATTGCGTCTTCATTTTCCGGATAGCAAACGACTTCGTATGCCATGAAATATTTGGAATTTTTTTCGTCAATTGGAAATCTTTGGCCTACACTAACTATAAATGCTAGCTGCGGCCCTGGATGACGTCACAGGGTGACGTCATTGATTACGCCTGCTCTGAAGTGTGCAGTATTGAAATTTCCTTAGAATAGACCCTGCTACCATTGTGGTTAAATTTAATTCCTAGATAGCAGTATTCATGTACGATTGCTATATTTTTATTTCCCAGATTAAAACTTATTTCCCAGATTAAAAGTTAGTTTTACTTGTCTTTCTTTTTTCCAAAATCATAATTTGTGTTTTCTTTAAATTTATCTCCATAAGCCACTTTTTGCTCCAATAATGGAGATCGTCTAGAGATTTTTGTAGGCCAAGTTTTGATCGAGATAATATAAGTCATCAGCATATAGAATACAGGTGAAGTTAGTTCTGTTTGGTAGTATAAACGGATCTGCATGCATCTGTATTAACAAATAACGTCGCCAATTCGTTTATATAAAGTCGAAATTACAGCAAACATTGCATCGCTTCAGCCGAACGTAGCAGTTAGTAAGGTTATTTGAAAAAGCGTGAAATATTTTTTACAGTAATCAAATTGCTTATACCGCTCATTCTTGAGCTGAAATTTAGACCACGTCGTTGAGCCGGCCGCGTCGCAGATCGTAAACTCCCTATCGTTTTCTTTAACGGCGCATTTAGACTTTTAATATAAGGTTATAAAATTGTCCGCCAACTTTATTTTCAAGTAGTTTCAAAAATAGACCTTTGTGCCAAACGGAGTCAAAAGCTTTTTTAAAGTCTACAAAGCATGCATAAACTTTTTCGCTTTTGTTTTGATTTAAGTGTCTGTCAATTATCGTTTTTAAAGTAAAAATGTGATCAGCTCTGAGCGTTCATTCAATATAATACAGAGGAATTTACTGAGACAGCTAGTCACGCAAATTCCTCGGTAGTTATTGGGTCAGTTTTATCTCCAGATTTAAAGATTGGCTAATGAGACCCTCACACCAACGATCTGGAAAACTTCCTATTTCTAAAATTCTAGAATTAGAAAGTTTTTGATAAACTTGAAGTAGGATTTTTACACTACATTTAAGCATTTCGTTTTTTATTCTCTAAGAATAAGCACATTTGTTGTTTTTCAATTTCTTCGAGGATAGCACCGGAGCTAGGCCACGCAGGCAGGCTGGATTTATCCAGTAATTTCTTTTATCCACCGAAAAAGTGGTGGTATCAGGGTATGCCTCTCCTGGTCCGCGGTCCCTTACCCTACTTTATTATTATACTCTACTGTCTGACGCCAGACGATATTACTCATGTGCTCAATGGGTTAGATGTGATAGATTTTACTATAATGCTCCGTGTGGTGATTAACCAGGTGATTAACTTTTATGGGATCAAGTTTAACCAGGGCATTCTTCTACTAATTTTGCTACCCATCTCGATATTTTTCTTGGCATCTGAAAAACTGTTATAAGAGAATACATCCAACCAGTTCTGTATTATATTATCTATATATGGTCTATTGTTAAGGCTGAACATTATACTGAATTTTCCCTTTCAAATATTAAAATATGTCATTTTAATGACAAAGAAACTAGAGTGTTATGAAATAGGCATATCCCTTCTCTCATTTCACCCATTGTCAAGAAAAATACATGTCTATTATTATATGAACTATCAATTTTAGTAGTAACATAAAAGGCCAAACGGGCATAAAAAAGATTAAAATTGTCTAAATCATGACACATACTGCCACAGAAACAATTGTTAAAAATTTTCATGGTAAAAGCAGCTAGGATAATTTAGGATCTCAACACCACCTGTCCATCATTTTCAGGTATTTCTGCAGTGTCATATGTCAGTGTGTGAGAATTGACTTTGGACCTTTGACTCCTGTCCGAAGTGGCAATATAAAACACAAAGGCATAATACATACAAAACAAAAATACAAAAACACAAAGGCAGAAAAAATAGCTGCTGTTACAACGTCACTTTGCGGCATTGAAAATATTCGTGAATCTTCTATCCAATTTTTTAAAAAACGGTATTTATTTAGTACAAAAAACACGTTTCATGCTTCTTACCGGTTAGAAGAAATGTTTCTTCTTGATAAAGAATTGCGGCATCATGGAGCCATGCAAAACACGGCATTATCTCAAAAACAGGGGGGTGAGAACGCCGTCTGAAGCTGAGGATCGCCGTTGGCCAGTGGTAATTACCATAAGGATTTAGGATCAGTGACGCCATTCTGGCGTCAACAAACGTGAAAATCCTCCATGGTTTTGGCTTCAGCTTTTGACGCCGAGTACGTCCTCCAGTTACAGTAGAGACCTTACAATTTTAGGACGGCAACGCAACGGCGACGGCCAAAACAAACTCCTTCAAATAAATGGTAATAAAGACAGTTCGTCGTATATTATCAATCGTATGAATTTAATACAGTTTTAGAAGTTGAAGACATGGGTTTTATGGTTGGGAAGAGTTCTGCTAAACCCAGTTTGATGTTGCACTTGTTGTGGCTTGGAATGCAGCCGTTGTATCAAGACGTGAAAATCTGTGATTTAGCGTTGTAAACAGAGCGAGGACAATGTCTAAATTATTCATATAATTTATTGTAATTTTTCAATTCTTTTCAATGATCTATTGTATTTGGTAGCCGTTGCCGTCGCGTTGCCGTCCTAAAATCGTAAGGTCTCTAGTATAGCACACCATGACACCATTTTAGACTTCGCTAATGCTTTCCTTTCCTTTCTCCGGCTGTAAATAGCCGGGTGGAATTAGTACCCTCGCCCTGGGCGTACGCCCGAAACAGCGCTCTGTGCCGTTGATTCGGCGATAAATTTAATTCGGGCTGCTATCTGGATTGCTTACCTGCGTTTGTAGCCCATTCTGGAGCTGAAGATGTATCTAAAATGAACAAATTCGAGGCAGAGTAAACATAGATGCGATTCTAATACGATCAAGGTTGATTGAGCCAGAAATAATATATGTGATTTACAACTTTACATGCTGTAGTAATTAAGAAGCACTATTACGCGTGGTATTTTTAGAAAGTACACAATTAGAACTACGAATGCCTCTAGTTGTCTTCATATCACCCATGTCTGATCACGGCGCACAACCGAAGTGAACGAGTTTTTAATGATGGAAGAAAACCAGAGTTGATGAAAGTTGCAACTCTTGTTTGCTTTTGACGCATACACTCTCATCCAGGACCGCCCAGAGGGGGATGGGGGCAAACGGGGTAATTTGCCCAGGGCAACCAGTTAAAGGGGCCCCCAAAATTTGCAAAAGAAGGGGGCAAAGGTGTAAGTACAAAAAAACTAGTCGGAACGTTTTTTATATAAGTAATGGTATGAGAGAAACATTTTAGACTTACGTTTAGTAGTATTAAGGGTCCGAAAAAATGTAGTTAGCCGCGATTTTATACGTATTTGTCTGGAAAATATTTTTGAACCTTAATTTTCCTGCTGTATATGCCCGGAAAAAGATTTTTTAACCATAATTTCCCTGCTGTATGTCTTTTTTGGGGTATGTCGGGAAAATTTCTTTTAC
>CACRXK020016766.1:0-11108 GCA_902702795.2 Paramuricea clavata | reverse complement strand
TGGAACACAAACCAAAGGGATCTCCTCGATATTAATGTGTTGCAATGCCCCAAGTAAACAATGAAATAACCTGACGTTTATATATTTTTTCTAGCATTTGCCTGTCTCCTATGCCTATAGTATCTGTCTGTTTGTGTAACTGACTGGGAGCACAAGACATCAAGAGAAATGTTTGCTACATCTTTCATGAAATTACCCATAAATACAAGGTAGTATAGGTGATATTGTTAATTGGTAATCTATATAGCCAATCACAGTGGTTGGATCTCACTTGTTAGCTATTGGTTATCTTATTATCTCCACTGATTACCAAAGTCAACTATAAAGAACAAAGTGATGATAAACTACACAAGGACAAAATGTTATTTATAACTGATACAGTAAACACTCTTTAATCATGAAAATGTCAATAAGCATATGGGCAGTTGATAATTGGGGGGGGAAGGGGGCTGTATTCATATATTCATGTTCTGCATTATTGATTTGAAATTGATTATTTTTACGGTCTGTGAACATGAATATATGAATATTTGCCCCTCCCCCCCTCCCCCAATTATCAATTCCCGTACCCCTATGAGAATGTTTGTATAGTGAACTCAACAATGTCATTGACTAAATAAAGTTTTTTAACTAAGTATGGAAAAAGTCAACATATAGAAATCCATCAACTCAAGGCATAACCAGGTTGTGTTAGATGTACTGTATATTTTAGCCATGTACAATTTTACATAGTGCCTATGGCTACGCAACGAAATTTCACCGCTCCTTTTGTTGGTTGCATTTTACATTTGTGTAACTGAAAATATATATTAAACAATTATATATTAAATTACAGTTTAGTTAACATGCTTTATTGACTTAGTGCGACATGCAATTATCATACTTCTGACATCGCATTGGATAATGAGTATTTGAAAAATTTGTTTTTGAATTTTGCCCACAAATTGCATATCAAACTATTATTTATGAAATGTTTCAAAAAGTCAACTAAATTCCAATTAAAATGTTCGATCATTTAGGGCTCTTTAACTTGGATTATACAAAAACCTGGGTGAAATTTCGTCGTTTATAGACATTTTAAATAAGTCGCAATCGGACGTACAGTAAACGGCGTATCTTTGCTGCACCTATCGCAGTCGCAACCTCATACTCAAGTTCTTTCTTACCAGCTCCTCTCTGCTAGAGGAAAGACCCGGCAGTAGTAGTCTGGCAGATAAGAGGAGAAAACTGACCTGAAGTGAAGGTCAGTACTAAGTACATTTCTGTTTGTCCGCTGTGTTGAAATTTCTCGTGGGCTCCAGCTGACACGTTTTTTCTTTGATTTTCCTATTAACTTGTCACTAACATGAAATTTCTTAATGCAAAGAGTTATTTATAGATGTTTTAAACACTAGAACTTTTAAATTGTTAAACTTGCCAGTGCGTTTTTCGGGTGGTTTTCTGTTCCAAATGTGAAAAATAGGGCAAAATCCTTCTTACTAATCTGAAAAGCCGTTTTCAACAACTCGTATAACTCGAGAAGAACTTGAAAAGCTAGATAACCGTTTAAATGTCTATTTTTAAAGCCTGATTTTCATTTGGTCGTAACTGCCGTAAATATGTCGTATTGATGTCGTGGAGATAGTCACAAACTTATCTGTATGACCGTTACTGTCGCAACCAAATTTTAGAACCTAATGATGTAAGTTATTTTTTTCTATAAATGAACTTTTGACAATATAGGAGATACATTTCGAAAATGTAAGAATAAACGTGTCGACAGCAACTCACCAACAGTTAATTACACCGACATACAGAAAAGTACTTATTGACCTTCAGGACTTGCTATGGTTAGTTTTCTATCACTTGTTCCTCTATTTGCATGACTATAGCTGTTTACGCGATCTATCGTAGCCAACCAAATTTTTAATTTAGTAATTTTCAAATAATTTCACTACGTGTGGCTCAATTGTCGTACACACTTGATAGTTGCTACTGTGCTGAGAAGAAAGTCCCTGGTTATTAGGTTGTTACTGTTGCATGCATTTTGCAAGCACTTTTGAAACGCAGAGAACAAAACAATGTTAACAAGATGTTAACTGTTGCAACTTAATCATACAACAGATAAAACTAGGTTTAGAGCATGGTCATGTGTGCTGTATGGGATATAAAGTGTCGAAAATTAGGCAAAAGTCACGAGAGGCCGTACCCGTCTTAGAGAATGGTTGCACCCACGAAGGGATTTATCGTTTGAATGCGTTTCGAATGTATTATAAACAATTTTCAAATGAGATGTTTTCATTTAAACGCACGTAATTTTGGATGTCGATTTTGGTTTCATGAGGATATTTAGTACATGTATACAGGGACGCCGGAACTGGGGAGGCAGGAGGGGCAGCTGACCCTCTTGCCCTTTACCAGGAGGGGAAAGGGGGGCGAAGGTGGCCTTTTAATTAAAAAAAAATTGTTATTAATAGAAAGAATTCGTTCTTGTTATTATAGAACTATATAAACTATATGATATAACAAACTTTTGCTGGAACACTGTAAGAAATGTATGGAAAATAAGTTTATATGATTCCAGAGTTGTTCCAATTTGCCGTTAACGTGCGTATCACCTCATATTTTTCGCAAATACCTCTGAAAAAAAATTTGGCCAAGAAGGAAGGCGAACTTAAAATAACTGTAAAGTGATAACAATATATAAAAAGTAAAATTTATACTTAAAAGAACTTGATTTAAACGAGCCTCTATATAGCTCAAATTTCGTGTACGACAACAGTCATTTTGGGCATTTTTGGCGGAATTCTTTTGTGCCAGAAATGCGGTCATTGAGCTTCAAAAATATCAAAATCTTCTGGGGGAGAACCGTAGATCTCCCTATTTCTTTACAAATCAGAAACGTGATTATGACAGCATTAAATTCCAGATGTTTCGTAAACGTCCTTTAATATATATCAATTCAAAAGTGCCCTTCGAAGAAAGTCTGCCCCCTTTGCCCTCTCGTCGTTCCGGCGTCCCTACATGTATATGCGTAAAGGAAATAATGGTTATATGCCAATCAAATTTGGTATGTTCTCAAAAATGTAATTATTTTTGAACTCACTAGCACGGCCTTTTGTTATTCTGAAAACACGTAAGAGTACTTTAGAGCTCTATACAATCGGATCACAATTGATCTCTGTAACCTAAATTCATTAGATGTTGCATAGGGTAAACTAATGATTCAATGTGGTTTATGGAATATAGGGCTATGAAATGCTTGTATGTGATTCGTTGAGTGGGTGCAATATTCTCTAACAGGTATTAATCTATGTAATAAAGAGAAAATATTCTAGATAAGGGACAAAAGGTCTTTATCTAAAATGTTTTCTTCAGGTTCCCAAGTGTTGTATTTCGCCGAGTAACCTTCCCATTTCACAAGGTACTTTATTTTACCTCCTATGCGTTTTTTTTCGACAATACGTTCCACAGTGAATACCGTCTCAGACTCTTTGGATTCGGTTTTCTTCAACTTGTTCTTTCGAAGAGACTTGCATTTTTTTGATGCGACGCCTTTCCGCTTCAGCTTCCTCTTGTTTGAATTATTTGCAGAATGAGATGTTTGTTGGAAAACCATCTCGGACTCTTCTGTCATATTCGTTTCAAGGACCATCTCCAACTTTTCTGTCATGTTCGTTTCAAGGACCATCTCGGACTCTTCTGTCATGTTCGTTTCAAGAACCATCTCCGAATCTTCTGTCATGTTCGTTTCGAGAACCGGCATCTCGGACTCTTCTGTCATATTCGTTTCAAGGACCATCTCCGACTTTTCTGTCATGTTCGTTTCAAGGACCATCTCGGACTCTTCTGTCATGTTCGTTTCAAGAACCATCTCCGAATCTTCTGTCATGTTCGTTTCGAGAACCGGCATCTCGGACTCTTCTGTCATATTCGTTTCAAGGACCATCTCCGACTTTTCTGTCATGTTCGTTTCAAGGACCATCTCGGACTCTTCTGTCATGTTCGTTTCAAGAACCATCTCCGAATCTTCTGTCATGTTCGTTTCGAGAACCGGCATCTCGGACTCTTCTGTCATATTCGTTTCAAGGACCATCTCCGACTTTTCTGTCATGTTCGTTTCAAGGACCATCTCGGACTCTTCTGTCATGTTCGTTTCAAGAACCATCTCCGAATCTTCTGTCATGTTCGTTTCGAGAACCGGCATCTCGGACTCTTCTGTCATATTCGTTTCAAGGACCATCTCCGACTTTTCTGTCATGTTCGTTTCAAGGACCATCTCGGACTCTTCTGTCATGTTCGTTTCAAGAACCATCTCCGAATCTTCTGTCATGTTCGTTTCGAGAACCGGCATCTCGGACTCTTCTGTCATATTCGTTTCAAGGACCATCTCCGACTTTTCTGTCATGTTCGTTTCAAGGACCATCTCGGACTCTTCTGTCATGTTCGTTTCAAGAACCATCTCCGAATCTTCTGTCATGTTCGTTTCGAGAACCGGCATCTCGGACTCTTCTGTCATGTTCGTTTCAAGGACCATCTCGGACTCTTCTTCTCGTGTTGCCTTCGTTTCGTCGGTAACCATCTGCGACTCCTCTACCGCCTTTGTCGTTTCTGCTGTTGTTTTGAAAGTCTGCGCTTCCTCTAATTCTAACGATGCTGCTGTAGACACTTTTTCTGGAGTCAGTTGGCGGCCGTGATTCTTGAGCTTCTTTACTCTAAGCTTCCGCAGAGACTTCACGTTGTTGACGATTTGATCGGATGACAAGACCATCTCAGACTCTTTGGATTCGGTTTGCCTCAATTTGTTCTTTCGAAGAGACTTGCATTTTTTTGATGCGACGTCTTTCCGCTTCAGTTTTCTCTTGTTTGAATTATTTGCAGAATGAGATGTTTGTTGGAAAACCATCTCGGACTCTTCTGTCATATTCGTTTCAAGGACCATCTCCGACTTTTCTGTCATGTTCGTTTCGAGGACCATCTCGGACTCTTCTGTCATGTTCGTTTCAAGAACCATCTCCGAATCTTCTGTCATGTTCGTTTCAAGGTCCATCTCGGACTCTTCTGTCATGTTCGTTTCGATAACCGGCATCTCGGACTTTTCTGTCATGTTCGTTTCAAGAACCATCTCCGAATCTTCTGTCATCTTCGTTTCAAAGACCGTCTCGGACTCTTCTCGCGTTGCCTTCGTTTCGTCGGTAACCATCTGCGACTCCTCTACCGCCTTTGTCGTTTCTGCCGTTGTTTTGAAAGTCTGTGCTTCCTCAAAATCCAACGATCCTGCTGTAGACACTTTTTCCTGAGGCAGTTGCCGGCCGTGATTCTTCAGTTTCTTTACTCTTTGCTTCCGCAGAGACTTCACGTTGTTGACGATTTGGTCGGATGTCAAAAGGTCTTTATCTAGAATGTTTTCTTCAAGTTCCCAAGTGTTGTATTTCGCCGAGTAACCTTCCCATTTCACAAGGTATTTTATTTTACCTCCTATGCGTTTTTTTTCGACAATACGTTCCACAGTGAATACCGTCTCAGACTCTTTGGATTCGGTTTTCCTCAATTTGTTCTTTCGAAGAGACTTGCATTTTTTTGATGCGACGCCTTTCCGCTTCAGCTTCCTCTTGTTTGAATTATTTGCAGAATGAGATGTTTGTTGGAAAACCATCTCGGACTCTTCTGTCATGTTCGTTTCAAGGACCGTATCGGATTCTTCTGTCGTGTTTGTTTCAAGGACCATCTCGGACTCTTTTTCTCGCGTTGCCTTCGTTTCGTCGGTAACCATCTGCGACTCCTCTACCGCCTTTGTCGTTTCTGCTGTTGTTTTGAAAGTCTGCGCTTCCTCTAATTGTAACGATCCTGCTGTAGACACTTCTGGAATCAGTTGGCGGCCGTGATTCTTAAGTTTCTTTACTCTAAGCTTCCGCAGAGACTTCACTTTGTTGACGATTTGATCCGATGTCAAGTCTCTTAAGCTTTTCCAATTCCTCAAGCGCATTTTTGCAGTCTTTAATTTTAGACTTGCCTTTCCAGCAATTTCGTCTGCAAAAGCCTGGCAAATGTGTTCCTCTTCCTCAGCAGTATAAAGCCTTCTTCTTGAAAAAACATTTTTTCTGTCCGTTTCTTGAAATACTTGCTGGCTAGTTGTAATACTTTCACTTTCGGTTGGTTCACATTCGGATGGTTCACATTCGGACACCTCATCCAGTAGGTCGTTGTATTTTTTGGAGACTTGCAATACTTGCTGTCGAGTCTTACGAACGTTGTAGTGAGTGTCCTGAACCCTTCTGGAGTGGGCCATTGCAGTAGCCAAATTATCTTCTTCACCGGGCATCATCTCTCTTTGAATTGTAACTAGTGCTTTGCGTACTCTAGTAGCATTCAATCTTGGCTGGGACTCGTTTAGCACTCCCGACTTTTGCCATGCGGAGTTGAAAAACGCTGAAATTTGGCTTGATGTTGCAGGCCGGCCTGTCGTGCTAGTGAAAACATATTCATGACATGGTTGCGGCAAAAACTTTTCTCGCATTTCCAGGAATTTCAAGAGCCATTGGAAAGTTTCCTTGTTTACACAGATGTGCTGGGCGCCGTATACATGGGCAGTCTTATGCTTTGGAATGGTTATGGTGTACATGTCGTCGCGGCCGAAGTTTGCACGTTTGATGTCGTCTACAACCATACTTGCAAATGGACCGGAGCGTACACCCGTTCGGACTTGCATTACAGCAGCGATGAAATTTCTGCAGTCACAGAATTGTTGTGGTCCAATAGATTCGTCATTGTGAAGGAGCTCTGATACCACGTCTTTCGCATATTTGGAGTTGAGGAATCCTTGAATTTGCTTCAGAGTTAGCAGGCGTTGCTCTTCAAGAACTTGAAGCTCAGCTGTTCTTTGACCGACCATTTTTCGGAGTGCCTGAAACCATAGTGAAAGCATCTCGACAGTTAGCAGGGCTTCTTGAACTTGCTTTTTTTCCCGCACAACACTTCTAACGACCAGGAATCTTATAAATATGCGAATTGCAAGAAGGTAGCTTTTTATTGTTCCGGGTCTACTTCCTTTCTCGCGCATGCTTCGGTAAAACTGTCGGACAACTGATCTCTTTGTTAGCGTTGTCACGTCAGTGAACGTGCTATCAGACACTTGCCATGCATTTGTTACGATGGACACATAATTTTCCGCAAGAGCTTTATGTTTGCACAAATCAAAGATTAAGTAAGATAAAAATAACGAGAGATGTGGGTTCTTTCGTGTTTTTTTATCCCATTTGACATCTCTTTCAATTTCCAACCCAAGTTGGTGTATTTCGTCTTCGTCACTGAATTCTGATTGGGGTTCGGCTGATATCGTAGCGGCCTTGGCTGCTACCACTGCTAGGGTTGAGGTCATGGCTGATGTGGATTTCGTAGCGGCCGTGGATGTTGCCATTGGTAGGGCTGAGGGCTTGGCTGATGTGGATGTCATAGCGGCCGTGGATGTTGCCATTGGTAGGGCTGAGGTCTTAGCTGATGTGGATGTCATAGCGGCCTTGGCTGTTGCCATTGGTAGGGCTAAGGTATTGGCTGATGTAGAAGTCATAGCGGCCGTGGATGTTGCCATTGGTAGGACTGAGGGCTTGGCTGATGTGGATGTCGTGGTATCCGTGTTCTGCATGATCTGTCCTGTCCTTGCTTTGTCTATTTCGAGCTGAATGCTCTGCAGCCAATCTTCGGGTTTGATGTACTCTTTACAAAACGTCTGATATTGTGAAAATGACAGAGTGTCTGCGTGTTTATCCCGTAGATGGTGATCCATTCTTACAACTGCTTGATTGCAATTTTCCCTAGGACAAATTTTCAATTTGGCGTACGTTTTGGGATCAAATATGATTTTCCAATTCTTCGCAATGGTGCTACTTAAATTATGCGGTTTCCGTTGTAGATGACGGGATATTTTGACTGTGTATATACCACACAATTTACAAAGAATTTTTCTATCTTTTTTCGGGCGGTTTCCTATAATTAAGAAAATAAGATAACGGTTAATGGAGAAAAACAGGCTAATAAACTTCATTAATAACTAAACGAATATTATTAAGTTTAATAGGAAAAATAAAAATTGCTTGTCTAACAGAACATCGTCCTCTTTTTTATAGTGTTCTCTGGTGCATGGTTTTGATGACTTCATTGTGATTATTTCATTGTAATTTTAACGAGAGTGAATGACATGGTGGTGAATATTTGACATACTGTAACGGAGTTAACAGAAAAGAAATTTATTTGTAACATTTTCATAAAAACAAAATTAATGGTAATGTTATATAGTTCTCTGATTGTTGCGGTGCATTGTGGACTGCAGTGACTGAAGTTATATAGTCAATTTTATAATGTTTAACCCAGTGTGTCCCAAAAACCCAAAACTATTGATATAACGTAGTGTTAGAATTTGAATGGCCTCGCACTCAGCTGAATGCAAATGATGCGTAAAATATTGGCAGGGTGCATATATTGAATATTGACTAATGAAAGGGGTAAAATCATGCGAAAATCATGACTGACATTACTGAAGAGTAATACCGAAATAAGTAAGAACAACGTCCTCGCCCAGTCAATAACTCATCACGTTCCCGAGATATTCGAATTAATAAAAAATACAAATGAGATGCCTAGTGTCATCATCTACTGTATCTACTCTACAATTTTCCGAAAAGGTGGAATATCTTTGGTAATTGTTGGTGAATTGAACTGAAACTCTCAGGTAGTACGTATAAGAATGGTACTTTTGTATACGCGCAGTTATTACTGGAAATATTGCTTGATACAGCTAGTAAGCTGGTTTAATTCATATTGAGTGGATGACGTCAGAAAACTTGAATATCTCGGGAACATGATGAGATATTGACTAAGCGAGAACGCTGTTCTTACTTATCTTAAAAGCACTTTAACGTAAAATCAAAAGAAAATAATTTTTTTTGGGGGGGGGGGGGTTACTGCCCCTTTAAGAAATTAAAATATCTTTGTTAAGCTCACGATTTTCTGCCATTGGGAATTTAAAGCAGCTTTGTTAAATTTAAACGAGCAACTTTTAAACGCTTCTTTATACATAAAATTTTCTTATGTCAAGTTTTTATGCACTCGTAGGTTCAGCGGATTGCTGAGGCATTCAAATTCTAACAATACGTTATTTCAATAGTTTTGGGGACATGTAGATTGCAGTGGTGATGTCCTATGTTTATATTTCGATGCGCCAATTTTAGCACGAATAATAAATGTAGCTCGGCAAAGGTTCGTAATCTTACAAAATCGAATTTTTCGTACTTCTTCCAATTAGACTACCATGCTGATTGAATGGTTCAATTTAAAATGGTTGGTTTAAAATCCACTTTGAGCAAATACATTATATAGCTTACATCATCGGAAAGCGTAGCCGATTTCTTGTTATTCTATGTCCAAACTTGGAAAATTTGCGCAAAATGCCGCTTTCTTTCAAAACGCCGTTTTATTGGGGTCAGCACGTAGCCATAAGAACGTGTTCTATGATTGGTTGATTATAGTAAGACAATAAGCTACCGGAATAGATTTTCTTAAGAACGAATCACGACACCCCCCAGCTCTTTGTTTAAGAACCAATCACAGACCTCGTTTCCCATCGCTACTTCCTTACTGTAATGATGTATTGAAATTGCGCTTGGTGTGAACATGGTGGCACATTACAATACGTTCCTCCATTTACTTATTGAATCATGAGAGGCAAGATAGTCTGGTATTATACCATTAGTATTTTTAAATAAAAAAAATTTGTTCCACCGTCGTTCCATGTTCCACCGTCGTAACCATAATAATCGTATTAGCTGTTACCATTTGTCAATGATGAGTATATTTTTAAATTTTTATTTATGCTAATTTTGTAATAGTTCAAGTCGAAGGGAATGCGATAGTTGCCCTTCAACAAGTAGTGTATGTAAGTGTGGTTTACTCATGAAATAAACCTACTTGTAGAAATAACAATGCTCATTAAAAATCAGTTAGACTTTAGCAGATCACGTGACCAGCGTCTTTGGTCAGATTTAACTCCCAATACCAACACCACCACTTTTTAGTTCACTAAACGTATTTGGCTGGTTCACTTTCCAATAATGGTAGCGGTAGTAGCAGTGGAAGTTAAATCTGAACCTCGGTGGTAAATACTCTTTCTACGAAGTTGAAAACTCCTCTCGTAAACGTCTAGTAGAAACGTCTTGTAAGTTGTTCAGCATCATGCATCAAGCGAGAAACACTGGTTATGGAAAACAATGTACAGCTTAGCAAAACAAACTGAAGAAGTTTGTTGTTTTTTATCATACGGAAGGCTTAAAGAATTCATCACACCTTTGAGGTTTTCCTAATTGTTTTTATGATGAACATTTGATATCAAGTGAAATAGTGGACAAAATATTCGACTCGTCGTGTCGTGTCTCCGAGTCTCGACTCGACTAGTCGCGTGTCGGGTTCGACTCTTCAAATGTCGGTTTCGACTAGTCGAGTATCCCATTTCGACTCGTCGTGTCGACGGCGTCGACTCGTCGTGTCTCGACGCCTCAACTGTTGACGCGCCGAGTCGGGTCTAGCCTTTGCTTCGACTCGTCGTGTCCCTCCTCGAGTCGTGTTGATTTTGACCGCGGGTTCGACTCGTCGACTTTTAGCGTATTGTAAAATGGATGAAGAATTTAAAGTGGAAGCACTCACATTTTCCCGCGCTTATTCCCTGAAATGAAATACTGAAATCTCGAGGTCTGAATTCGTATAGATATTACTTTCTCTTTAATCGTTGTCTTTCTAGTTCTAAACAAAAATGGACCTTAAAAAAGATTTTAAGGGCATCATTAAGCACTGTTGAAGAAATAACATCGACAAATACATCTAAAAGAATCGAAACATCGCCAATAACTTGGCCAACTGGCTCAAGAGTAGAAAGAAGTTACTGACACTGGTAGTTAGTACGCCGCGAAGAACACAGTCTTTGCTAACATCGCCAACTCTACCAGCTGCTTGGCCTAGCCAACAGGCAAAGCAGCTGGTAGAGTTGGCGATGTTAGCAAAGACTGTTCTTCGTGGTGTACGTAATGCAATGGCGATGTTCTGGTTTCTGGTGTACTGTAACAGTAACTTCTGAGCCGGTTGGC
>CACRXK020016765.1:0-11109 GCA_902702795.2 Paramuricea clavata | reverse complement strand
ACTGTGCATTATTCTTTCGCAGTTTGTAATTCGTTAAGAATGGGTTTATATTTATGCCGAGTGTTATATTTCCTCGACGAAAACAAACGTTTTTTGCTTTTTATAACAATCTGTTCCGAAACAGCTTTTTGTCACTCCTGGCCACTCGTCGTCACTCAATCGAGGTCACTCCTGGTCAATCGTGTGTAGTTTTAGTCAAGATCGAGCTTACTAACTGATTATAGTCGTTGTACCCAATTGAGCACTCGATATTGTCCAGCAAAAGTTACAACGAAAAACAAATAAATTTTCAGTCAATTAATTAAAAAAACCTCCTACTTTACTTCAAAAAAAGCATGCACTATTTATACTAGCTCAACCTTTCAGTCACTGATGCTGTCTACCTATAAGCATTTATTAAAGTATATCAAGTCTATGGTATAGTATATGAAGTATATGAAGTATAAAGTATATGAAGTATATGGCCTCTTCCCTTCTGGTGCGCAATAGGTGTCGTCTCTTTTCCTTATCAGTGGCATGCAAATCAGACTTCTTCGCTTCAGTTATCTTGCTTCATCTCTTGGAACCTTTGCTTTTTCTTCAAGTGATCCCATGATACCTTCAACTTGTTGTAGTAAACAGACCTAGAAATACAAGGCATGTTAAAAATGCTGCAACAAGACGCCAGACCTTCGTAATCACTGCCAGTGAGTCTCCACTGAGTGATAAACAGCACAGCGATGTATATTGTGACCTTCCCTGAGTAGCAGCATTGACCAATGTGGTGAAACTGCTTGACTCATTACATGAATCACATCCCAACGCAAACTCTGACATGTGACCAGAACGTTTGTCAGGGACGTCTTCAAGAGTCATATTTCCTTAATTCTGACAGGGTCATAGAACTGAGTATCATCTCAGGAATATATTAAATTATTAACACAATCTACAAATAATTAAAATTAATACAAAGGATAAATATAATGCATATATACTTTTGTTTGAATACAACTTATCAATTAAACCTATATTAAAAGATAAGTGGATTGAAAACCTAAAAAAACTTTTGAAGGGAATTTTACCTTTGAACAGCACAAATCACTTGACAAATGTGTTGCATACTTGACACAGCTGTGGCCTGTGGACAAACAGTTCAGGCTAAATTGCTAATAACCCAGAATTCTTGACAGTTTTAAGGATTCTCAATCGTAAACTCGGACTCTGCATTCTTACTGTCACCTCGCACTTTCTTCGTTGAGGTTCCAACGATATTTTGACCATCAACTTCGCCTGTTTGAGATGTCTGATACGTCACTACGTGATGAATTTAAAGCCTTTTCTTTCTTGTATCTTTGACGCCCCGAAACAGTCCCTTTCCTCTTTCTTTTATATAAAGATCTGGAGCTTTGTCCAACCATTTGTTTATGTTAAAAAGCAAAGATTAAAGAGCGAAGAATTTGATTTCTTTTCACGTTCGAAAATAGCATTTCCGTTGAAAATTTTGATCACAATTTTGGCATGGCAATGAGCGCCAGCAATCACCAAATTATAACAGCACCAATACTTTATGTAGTACACAACAAAGGGTACTATGTAAATCACTTGCTTTCGAAACGCTGGCAAGCGGACTAATCAAGTTAAAGTGGCAAACAAACAAAAAATGCCATATTGGTTGCCATGGAAACGGGTAACAAAAATAAGATAATGCATATTAAAACCCTCAAAAGTAGGGGAAGGATTTTGATTTTTTAAAAACGGTTTGGGCACATGTTAGCTAAGGTCCCAAAGTCATTAAATATGTAAAAAAGAAATTTTGATTTTTTTTGAAGATTTAAGGTTAACTCCCCCCTTAACTGATAAACGTGATAAAATTAATAATTAACAATTATTAACCTCATTGTCGGTGAATAGTGCAAGGAAATTTACACCACAACAATTTTATACCACAACAAAACAAAAATGACCAAAAAACAACGAAAATATTTTAAATTTAAAATAATTTGTATTTCTGCAGCTCCCGTAATAGTTGTAAACAAAACAATATTTACACGCTTTTAGTAATTTTATTCATTTGAAATGGCTTTAAAAAATACCTCTATACACACTGTTAAAACGTTTTAATTGTTTACTTATATTGTTTACTTTGTTTCAGACAGCCATGTTCTTCGGCAGAAATGTTCACTCTTTCACAACCTCCGTCAAGTATTACCTCTCCTGCCCCCACCCAACAAAATTTCCTGGAAGCATTAAACCATTTGCATGAACAATGTCAAGAAACACCAAATTGTTCAACTATCAATACTGCAGATATCTCATCAAATGTCCCAATATCCACTGCCCAGTCATTCAATATCCCTCAAACACAGTTTACTGCAGGCTATGATAATCTCGACGTACAGGAAGCTGTATCACTTCTTGCCATGTTAAGAAACTCTGGAATGTCATAGCAATAGTATATTGTCAATATTGGTCGTGACCGGATTTTCAAAAGTTGAGTGAAGAATGCGTGTCTGGGCAATTATGTCTCTGATTGAACAAATGCATGTGCATGGGATAATTTTCTTTCACAAAATTTCATGTTTAGCTTTGTTGCCTTCAGTTTCTTGACGGCTTTGAAGAAAATGTTTAAAAAATGACAATTAGCTATGTTATTAATAAAAAGGGTTCCCCGATCATTGTTCTGTTTTTGATTTATTGGTGGAATAGAAGATGCTTAACAGATGAAAAGCTTACGATTTTTGGAAAATTCTGGTACACGCATAAATTATACGAAAACTTTGTCAAAATACGAGAAACCTCATTCAATTTGTGTTCGTTCCATTGCAGTGCAAATCTTGTAAATTGTCAATTGTTTAAATAATTTAAAACTTCTATTGATCAAGATAAATTTGTGGAAACAATTTCATGTTTATTTTGAAATTTATAACCCTGAAATAGCTATATTAAGTCTTTCGAGTGGTCTATACGGCGGCGGCGGCGGCCATGTATTCACAAAATATTCAAATGTGTTCATGGATGTTGCAGTTGAACGTTATGTTATGTTATTTGCCATGTGAGGTAATTGTTTTATATTTGTCTATGTTATAAGTATTTGGTTTTAATACATTTCCTAAGGGTCTGTTCATGTGAGCACTGAGCTCCCGTACCAAGCCTATGATCGCCTATGGAGGAGACTATTTATCCAAATCAAAACATTTTTTGTCCAATATTCTCCACAAATGGTAAAGATTCCATATGGGTAATAAAAAAAGGTCAGGTGCACTTTAAGCAAACCAATCACAAAACGTGTTTGTTTTAGATTGGTATTTATATGGGTCATATTTATCAACATTCTCAAAAGCGTACAGAGAATGCTCTTTTTTACCCCCCCCCCTCTCGGAGCGCACTTTTTAAGTGTTAAATCTCAGGGATGATGATGGTATTAATGGATGGTATTAATTTTTGAAACGTAACATTACAGTCGTGCCAATAGAAGCGTTCCTAAAAATGTTGATCAATTCATTTCCTAACTTGAAGGAACACCTTAGTTCCTTAAAAAGTTCCTTACTTCCTGTTTCATTGACCAATCAGATTGCTCAAAAATAAAATATAAAATTTGATTGGTCAATGAAACAGGAAGTAAGGAACTCTTTATAGACTTTAAGGAACTTAAAGGTGTTCAGAGGTGTTCCTTCAAGTTAGGAAATGAATTGGTCAACATTTTTCGGAACGCTTCTATTGGCACGACTGTAATTGTATTTATTTTTACTCGAGGGCGTATCACTTCAGTCGCCTCATCTTTATTGGGTATTACAAGCGTCAAGAGGATGACTTTAGCTGAGTACATGTAAGTGTAATTATAGTGATGAGGGAGGCTCCTTTGCATGAATGAACGAGACCAGTAGTAACATGTATAATATAGCATTTGTAAATTCTGAACGCTGATTGGCTAAGAGCCGTGTTGATATAATTCAATATCAACACGGAAAATTTCTTTCTTTATATTTTTTTGTGCTATATTATAAAAAAATATAAAACATTTTTTCCGTATTGATATACAGTTATATCAACACTCGCGGAAATTGGGAAAACTCGAAATTTGGGAAAACTCGAAATTTGGGAAAACTCGAAATTGTGTGAAAACCCCTCCGGGCGTCGTGTTTCCACACAATTTCTCGTTTTCCCAATTTCCACTCGTGTTGATATAACTGTGTATCAACCTATATCTTCTTATAGTTACATACACTAGATGGTGCTTTTAATTATTCTGCAATTCAAAAATTGAAGCCGTGATTGCAGTCTCAGGATATTCCCATGAAATGAGAAGATTCGTACGTTTTCTATTTCTTAAACAGGGAACTTTAAATAAACATTAAGTTAAACCTATTCCAAATACATTTTTAAACTATTCAAGTGATGAAAGTTATTGTTGTTTTCTAAGCGTTTATTAGCGAGTGGGAAAATGGGGGTAACCGCTGGAATACGTAGTGTCCCAAAAAAAATGCTCCCTATCATATTTTGTAGTACTACATCGTTACCTGTAATCGAATATTCAAATTTTTTCATTTTTTTATCAATGAACATATTACGTTAATCGTTGCATTTTTTCGCACCAAAATATTTAACCGTTCGTCTTCTAGAGTTCTTCCCCTCGTGGCGACACCAATATTGCCACTTGTCCAAATTGAGGATATTAGGGTTATAAACATATTACGGAACGTCATAAAATGTTCTAATGGTAAATGGCTACATATCTTTTCTAAAACTTGTAATTAGTTGTAGCCAAAATCGCAAATTAATTTTCTGCAAAAATAATGAAGCAATCCCCAGAAAAGGGGAAAGACTAGTGCCGAAATCTCAACATTTGCTCTTTCATGGAACAAATTGAACGGAAAACAGCAAATTTAAGGCATTTTCCCAACCTTAGCTTTGCCTTTGTCAATTTGCCACGGATTTTTCATCTTTTTTCATTAATTTCTACAAGAAACAAAAGTTTAATAATAGGGATAAAAACATTTTGTTTTTGAGCAAAAAGGTGGGTAGAAACTTTAGAAATCCTTCTGCAAAGTTTGCATTATTTTTAACCTAATTTCTATAATTTGGACGGGTTGCAAAATTGATGTCGCCACCTTAAGTATCTCTAGAAGCCGAACGGTTAAGTATTTTGGTGAGATAAATACTACGATTAATATAATATGATTGTTTTTCAACCCACTGAAAAAAATTTGAACCTTTGATTAAATATAGCGAAGTAATACCACCAAATATGACAGGGGGCATTTTTTTTGGGACACCCTGTATTCTTGGTTTCAATTTTACTAAAAGAGATGCGCTATCTAGTGTATATAAGATATCTATGCATGGTATACCAACACGGAAAATATTTTATATTTGTTAAGTATAACATTCATGTAGCGAGCAATATACGTATAATTCTTAAGTACTTATAGCTTGTGAACGTTTTAAGGACCGTCTTAAAAATTGTCTGAGTATGGAAATTGAGCAGAATGATTAAATATTAAAATTGTGATGTGTTTACATAAAACGAAGGTGAAACATAAAAACACAGAAGTTTAAGAATTTTATATCATGATTGTCACCGAATTTGACAACCAGGGCCGCGTCGTGGCTCGAGTCATACATGGCCTGTACATGTGCTGATTGAGTAACACATGGTTATTATACCTCTCGAGCACTCCAACCAAATGAGCACTATACAGAGTCTCACGCCCGTATTCCAAAAGCTCACTCACACTCAATGAGTGGAGGTTCAATCTATAAAGCTTCTCTTGTCTGAGTGTCAATGCTGTTTTTGAATATCTGGAGGGTGAGTTGTCACATAGTAAGGTACGACACTAACCCTCCAGCTATTCAAAAACAGCAAGACACTCGAGAGAAGCTCAGATTGAACTTCCACTCATTGAGTGTGAGTGAGCTTTTAGAATACGGGCGTCACGGTCTAAGAGTGTTGCAGCCAGAGGGCCTATACTGTATATATGGTTGCATTTTTCGCAGCTACTCCTGCATGGTTATAGGTCCAAATAAATGTATTACATTTACACTTATTTTCATCTATAAAATTCTTCAAATTAGTTCAATTGAGGGGGTGCCCAAAATAATCCTGATATTGAACATGTAGATATTTCTTCAGCCGTATATATGTCCAAATAGATCTAGACAGTTCCGCTTTCTTTATTCGAGGGAAACTTCACTCCTAAAAATCCGGAAAAAATCCGGTACAATTTGGAAAATCCTTCAAAATCCAAATTTATAAATCTGTTCAAATCCTAAAATTCGGGGAGAAATTTAAAAAAAAAAAGAAAAAGTCAAACAAAATTTCTTTTGAAAGCTCCACGGATTTTTGAAACGCTACTTTGGAGTGAAATGCCCGACTTCGGTCCCAGTGTCCTTCTTAGACCTAAGAAAGACCCTGGGAACGAGGTTGTGAAATGCCCCTCGGTCATGTCAGCCCTTATGCAGTATGTTCTGCATGTAAATTGGTGACGGTGCACGACTGCAACTTTGACAAGGCCTTTGCATGCATGTTTGTATGAAATTTATGACGACCATGCAATATAGATATATCAGTTATATAGGATTAATTTTATGCCAGTAACACACAAACGTTTTCACATCCCAGTTTACATATTGAGAAATCAATGATGTTTAACAAACAACTCTCAAGAGGCAATGTCAATATTCAAATTCTATGACAAACACGTTAACGTATATTGAGATTTCAGTTCTTTTTGTCAAAGCCGCCATTTTGGCATCCCATTCACAATTTTCCAAGTTGATATCTATTCAAAAATGGCTACTTTATGTTATTTTAATACTATAGATTACTGATAAAGGATACTAAACGCTACACAAGGGTTCCATAATGACTTGATATTGGTATTCATTGGCATATAGCGGTCTCTCTGAAGTGGACGTTTTGTTATGACATCATATTTTGAGTACAACTAGCGTCGTTAATGAGGGCTTAATGAGTTTGTCGATGCTTTGAAAATTTGACTATTTTGACACTTAATAGGACTATGGGTTCATAGCAGAATAACTACACGAACAACCAACTGTCAGCCATTGGAAAGTGTGCAAACGAGATAATACAAAACATGGCTTTATAAATCAAAGACACAGCTTAGAAACAAAATTAAAAAGATTCCTCAGTGTGTTATATATAATTGTGATGGCTTGGATTTGTTGATTCGCTAGTTCATGTATGCGTGGGTAAATTGCTTGTATTAAACGATGGATGGTGTCTGTATTTGAGAGGATTTAATCCGACCTAGTTATAGGAGAACAGTATCGCTTGTTCCGCTGCTAGCGAAGACACACAGTTTTATAGAGTTTCAAGGTTAGTGTATAAGTTTGTTGCATCGTTTAGACCCCGTTTACACGGTGCCGGACGAATTTTGGACCAGGCTGAAATTCGTCCTTTTTCACCTGTTTACACGCGAATTCGTCCTGTTAGGCCACTTAGCCAGGTGTCTCAAATTCGTCCGGTTCCGTGGTTCTCGAGTAAACGGAAGGCCGAAACGAACGAATTTCAGCCCGGTTCCAAATTCGTCCCGTACCGTGTAATCGCGGGGGTCTTGCTGAATATGAGCGAGCCAGTGTACTCAGTGTATAGTCATTAAATTATGCTCGTTATATTATCACGAAATATTTACCGCATGCCACCATCATTATCTTTCCTATATCATGACTTTGTTCACATGATGGAAATAGTTATTAGCCGTGGCGTGTTTATCTAAGGATGGGACATGTATATGATTATATAGAAACAGGCCAGATGGCATGCCATGCAACCGATTGACAACAAAAGATGAATGGTCCGATAATAAATATATCCAATAAATATATAGTAACTGATTTCATTTTCATGTATTTTGTCATTGGTTTCATGCATGATGTAGATAAAGATTTAAGAAGAAGGATTTATTTAGCATACTTGATCTATTTACAAAAGTATAGGTTATGTTTTACATCTATATTATGGAGCCAGAAAAATGCATGCATATATAAATGGTGTGTAATAATCGGCATGTGCACATGCAGTCACTGGTACCGGACGAATCTGGAACCAGGCTGTCCGTTTCGGCCTTCCGTTTACTTGACACCGGACGAATTCGCATGTAAACAGGCGAAAAAGGACGAATTTCAGCCAGGTCCCAAATTCGTCCGGTACCGTAACGGGGTCTGATTTATATATTATTAAAGTTATTTATCCTTGGCAAAATAATGATACAACATACACATGACTCTCGATAACGATGTTTTCTGTATAGCAGTATGTTGTCGAGCGTGCAAACGACATAAAGAGTTCATCAAATATCCCGCCATATAGGCTACATTGTGCGTTACACTGCTAAATTTTTGAATGGCAAAATGTCTATATATACAATTTTAATTACCTATAACACAGTTCACATAAACGATACAGGAACGAGATCAATATAGGATGGCCCTTACTGGACCTCTATACTGCAGGAACAACAGCTTAAGTCCGTTCAAACGAGGTCAACATGTTGGTCTAACATCTTCCAACATTGTTAAATGCAACGTTGGCCTCGTTTAAACACTGCGTTGTACAGGGTGTCTAAAAAAAACGCTACGGAAATTCAACAGGCTGTCGTGCATCATAAACTTAGCTAAACAATTGAATTTTTACATAGGACGAAAGATCTGTTATTTAGCTTCTCTATGATACCTTTTTTAAATCGTAACGATGAGAAATGGCCACATACTCGTCAAATAAAAATTGCCGGTCGAAATCACATTCTTCCACCGTTGGGGATTGAAAATACATTAATTATGCAAAGTTAGTCAATCCAAAAGCAACGCGAGCCTGCTGCATGAAGCAACCTGCAAGATATTTGTTTCCTAAAAGTGGTAAAACGTTTTTGATTACGAATCTTCTCTGTTCAGGGTTACTTTGAACCATGTTTTATGAACGTTCTTATCGAGTTATTGTCTCACTAAGACGAAGATTGACGAGTTGAGCTCATTTTAGATAATTTAACATTCAATTTTAATTCCCTCTTGGGAATTGTCTACGGTTCGTTTTCCATGCAATTCCCAACGGTGGAAGAATGTGATTTCGACCGGCAATTTTTATTTGACGAGTATATGTGGCCATTTCTCATCGTTACGATTTAAAAAAGGTATCGTAGAGAAGCTAAATAACTCTTTCGTCCTATGTAAAAATTGAATTGTTTAGCTAAGTTTATGATGCACGACAGCCTGTTGAATTTCCGTAGCGTTTTTTTTAGACACCTTAAGGGTATAATAATTATTGGCTTGGATTTGGCAAAGATGTTGGATTGGGTTTGGCATTGTTTAAAATTTTCATCCAACGTTGTTGTGGCGTCGTTTAAGCACCAGCTGTGTTGGGTAATATTGGCTTGGGTTTGGCAAAGATGTTGGATTGGGTTTGGTATATTGTTTAAAATTTTCATCCAACGTTGTTGGCCTCGTTTGAACACTGTGTTGTGTAAAATTGGCTTGGGTTTGGCGAAGATGTTGGATTGGGTTTGGCTTTAAAATTTTCATCCAACGTTGTTAGCCTCGTTTGAGCACTGTGTTGGGTAGTATTGGCTTGGGTTTGGCAAAGATGTTGGATTGGGTTTGGTGTCATTTAAAATTTTCATCATAAACATTGTTGGCCTCGTTTGAGCACTGACACTTCATGTGTTGCATGGTAATATGTTGTTGTCGGGGCTTCGGTGACCAAGTGGTTAGCGCACTTGCCTTTCACCTCTGAGGCCGCAGGTTCAAGCCTCAGTGAGAACTTCCTCAATGCGACTCGAACCCAGTCCTCATGTGAAAACAGTAAAAGTCGGCGCTCTGCCGAAAGTCGTGGGTTTTCCCCGGGTACTCCGGTTTCCTCCCACAGGGAAAGTTGACAGGGTGGGTTAGGTAAAAGGGCCCACAGTAATTGGCATATGCTGTTGTGGTGACCCTGCCTTAGTTGGCAAAGCTAAATAAATAAGTAATATGGGCTTGGTTTTGGCGTTGTTTAAAATTTTCATCCAACGTTGTTGGCCTCGTTTGAGCACTGTGTTGGGTAATATTGGCTTGGGTTTAGCAAAGATGTTGGATTGGGTTTGGCATTGTTTAAAATTTTCATCCAACGTTGTTGGCCTCGTTTCGTTTGCAGCACTGTGTTGGGTAATATTGGCTTGGGTTTGGCAAATATGTTGAATTGGGTTTGGTTTGGTTTAAAATTTTCGTCCATGCATCGTTAATTGTTGGCCTCGTTTGAGCACTGACACTGCATGTGTTGTATGCATGGTAATATTGGCTTAGGTTTGGCAAAGATGTTGGATTGGGTTTGGTGTCATTTAAAATTTTCGTCAAAAACATTGTTGGTCTCGTTTGAACACTGACACTTCATGTGTTATATGCATGGTATTATTGGCTTAGCTTTGGCAAAGATGTTGTATCATGGTTTGGCATTGTTTAAAATTTTCATCATAAACATTGTTGGCCTCGTTTGAACACTGACACTTCATGTGTTATATGCATGGTAATATTGGCTTAGGTTTGGCAAAGATGTTGGATTGGGTTCGGCATTGTTTAAAATTTTCATCATAAACATTGTTGGCCTCGTTTGAACACTGACACTTCATGTGTTATATGCATGGTAATATTGGCTTAGGTTTGGCAAAGATGTTGGATTGGGTTCGGCATTGTTTAAAATTTTCATCATAAACATTGTTGGCCTCGTTTGAACACTGACACTTCATGTGTTATATGCATGGTAATATTGGCTTAGGTTTGGCAAAGATGTTGGATTGGGTTCGGCATTGTTTAAAATTTTCATCATAAACATTGTTGGCCTCGTTTGAACACTGACACTTCATGTGTTATATGCATGGTAATATTGGCTTAGGTTTGGCAAAGATGTTGGATTGGGTTCGGCATTGTTTAAAATTTTCATCATAAACATTGTTGGCCTCGTTTGAACACTGACACTTCATGTGTTATATGCATGGTAATATTGGCTTAGGTTTGGCAAAGATGTTGGATTGGGTTCGGCATTGTTTAAAATTTTCATCATAAACATTGTTGGCCTCGTTTGAACACTGACACTTCATGTGTTATATGCATGGTAATATTGGCTTAGGTTTGGCAAAGATGTTG
>CACRXK020016764.1:0-11109 GCA_902702795.2 Paramuricea clavata | reverse complement strand
AAAGTTCATATTTATTATATTTTGTGAACTGTCATATTGTTCACGATTAGCATACACATCAAGAAGTGAATAATCGGTGCATGATTCACCCTCGTCAATACTTGCAGTATCACGCACTCTACGTGAACCATTTAGACTAACTGGCATCACTTTAAAGGATGAGCTGTGGAGTTTTAATGACAACAAATGATGCATTGTCTCTTGAGCTGCATAATCTCTTTCACCAAGAGATTTCATAACTACCTTCTTAATAACTCTATGAGGGTCAGTATTACTGTCGACATTTTGCACAATAGAATTGAATGCCTGTTTCAATATAGGTGATCTTGGCTCACCTTTAGCTGCATATTTTGTGAGATATTCAACACAAGCATAGTGATCAATAACAACTTGAATATCACAGTTAGCTCTCCATTCCTGTAGCTGAAGTTGTTGATGGTTATTTAATCTAGAGTCATTTCGTTTAGTCACAATCTTAGCTCGATAATGCTCATTATCACCTGAGGTATGAATTTTTTCAAATTCTAATTTTGTCTTAGGACAAATATCAAAAGGGAAGTGAAATCTACATTTCAACTCTGTTTCATTTGACTTCTTTCTAAGACAATAACTTGTACTACAACGAGTGTGTCGTTGAACCATGTTTAATAGATCTACATAATCTGATTGTTTTTCATGTTCAAGAATGTCGTGATGACTTTTTTGACATGGATGAACCTCAGGTCTGATCCACATATCCTCATCTGGTGGATTAGGATTGATGGTTGATAATAACCAATCAACATACTGACATACTGTGTCAGCTGCTTTCTGACCAGCTTCAATATCCTGGTCCAATTCAGTTGTGTCAGAACAATCATTTTCATTTTTAAATTTTTGAGCTAAGAAACCTTTCAAAGCAATCTGAGTAAGTTGACACAAGCCTGGGTCATTATGTAGTTTTGCAGTACCATGACAATGGATACTGCCTCTACCTTGGTATTCATATCTAAACCAGTGCCATTTTGCACCAAGTGTATCATAAAGCCAGTGTTTTACAAACTTTTCTAGTCTCTGTGTAAAGAACCAATCAACTATATGTGGATTGTTAATAACATTTTGTCTCCTTGCCTCACTAGTGGCATTACCAGTGTTTGCTCCAAAGAGAGCATGCAATTCAGGCCAGTGCATATCTGCTGATGAGAAAGTAAAGAACAATGTTGGTGCTCCAACATTAGTTATTATAGCTTTGAGTTCCTCTCTCACTTTATTCCAGTAAGCATTAGTACCTGCAATATTGCCAATGTATCTGGACACTTTGGACATCAGTAAAGTGGAGTTGTCACTTGCAGCCATTTCGCGTAGCTCATCAATAGTGAGGTGTGCTTCACCTGGATTTTGTTTAATGAATATTCCACTTTGTTCTAGAATACGCTTTCTGTGAATCATATTAAATGCCCAGTATGAAAATCTAGGGTGATTGGCAAAACGGTATACCCATTTACCATCAATAAATTCAGCAAATTTCAAAAGATGCTTAATTCTTTCTTGAAGAGGAACATTTCTCAAGATACTTTGATTAGTGGGATCACCTTTCCCATCAGGAAATAATGTTGGAAAAGCCATAGTGGCCAGATATGATATCTGATATTCATTCAATGGTTCACTTTCAATAGTGGGCCATGTCATTGGTTCATTTGCAGAAAGCTGATTTCTAACTGCTTCTATTTCTTGTTCCTGCTGTTCACCGACAGGCAAGAAACTATTCATGTCTGTAGAGTTGTTATAAACTATATCTTCAGAAGGGTTTTCAGTGGGTGGACCTAAATCTGACATAACATCATCATTTGAGATTATTTCATTTTCAGTCTCAACAGTCATGAGATCTGCTGGAATGCCATTTTCAGGTAAACAGTTAACCTGAGTATCAGGCCGTACTTTTTAGGGCACAGGCACGCCTGATCGTGGGCGAAGGGGAGAAAAGTACGGCCTGACACAAAAGTGGCATTTTGCCTGGTTGTTCAGTCCAGAATCTGGACTGAGCGCTGATTGGCCGATTAGACAAACGATTTTTAAATCTGTCATTTGATTGGCTGGTGCTAATTAGATTATACTATTGTTGTTGATATATTTTATAACGATCACAACTACAATTATAGCCGGCCCACTAAACGGATGAATTTAAATTAAAACTGCAGTAAAATTAGAAAATAATCGCAAATTAGCGAAATATATTGCAAATGTAGCTTATATTAAATCGCCATCAGATTGCACTATCGACTGACGTATAGTTATAAAGTATATATATATACTTTATAATTATACGTCAGTTTGTTGATAAATACGGCAAGCGCCATGTAAAGCTCATTGTAGTCACTGAGACCTCTGCGGAGGAGAGAGCAATCGGATGGCGATTTAATATAAGCTACATTTGCAATATAATTCGCTAATTTGTGATTATTTTTGTTAATTTTATAAGTTCATTGCAGTTTTAATTTAAATTCAGCCGTTTAGTGGGCTGCCTATGCTATAATTAGATTGTTGTTGTCATTGTGTGAAATTTAAATTTCTCCTGGGACATTTTGATTGGATACTAAATATAAACTTTGCTGTGGGCGGAAAGCGATCAGGTTAAGTTTTGTGTCAGGCTCTATTTGTAAAATAGAGCCTGATACTCAGGTTAGTAAACAGTTTAATGCATCTTCATTAATTTCTAATTCAGCATAATGAGGATTATTTTGCACAAGCCATAATAATGCATTATGTACTTTTTTTCTTCTCACAGAAACATCTCTAAATGAGTTATCTTTACCTTTGACCTTGACAATAATCACTGACAAGTCTTTTGGATATCTTGGCAATGATGATGCAAGTTCCTTAACATTTTGTGGCAAATTAACACAATGACCCGAGTAACCTCGTTGTCCACCGGGCTTAATGTAAACTCTCATGATAGGAAGAGCACGAGCAATCAACATTTCCTCTACTTGCGTCAAATTTTGTAACTCGGTTGGGACTGGAGAAGGAATCATTGCATTTTCATGTGAAAACTTTCTGGGAGATTTTGTGTCTCGAGCACATCGAGAACATATATAACAATCAGGTGACTTTGGTTTAGAGTTCAGTGGCCATGCTTCTTGACATATAGTGCATTGATTAATAAAGAATTCAATAGATTTAGAAAATTTATTAAATATAGTGCATTGATTAATAAAGAATTCAATAGATTTAGAAAATTTATTAATGTTATTTTTTGCTCAACTCTGTTCATGAATACTACCATCTTTTTCAATGTCAAATTTGTTTAGATAATCTTGCTGATTTAGAATTTGAGTAGAAGCACACAAACGTTTTCTCTTGTTCTGATTAGCACTGGCAACTATAGTTTGCTTTTCAATCTCAGTTTCCTATCCTCGTTTTCTTTTTTCATAATTTCTAACATTTTCAGTTTCTGAAGCTTGTTTTGCTTTTCGATACTCACTAGCATTTTCAAGTCTAGTTTGTTTCTCATGTGCAGTTTCTGAAGCTTGTTTTGCTTTTCGATACTCCCTGGCATTTTTAAGTCTAGTTTGTTTCTCATCCTCAGTTTGTAAAGCTTGTTTTGTTTTTTGATACTCCCAAGCATTTTCAAGTCTAGTTTGTTTCTCAGTCTCAGTTTCTGAAGCTCGTTTAGCTTTTCGATACTCCCTAGCATTTTCAAGTCTAGTTTGCCTCTCAGTTTCAGTCTCTGCTGTTTGCTTTGCTTTTTATACTTTCTAGCATTTTCCAGTCTGCTTTGTTTCTGACTCTCAGTTTCTTCTGAACATTTTTGTTTTACATGCTCTTTTGCAATTTCACTTGAAGCAAGTCCACTTACTTGTGTTATATCACAATTTAACTGAACAGTTACTCCTTTAACTTCAAAGGGTGTTTCATTACCTGGAGGTACAGTACTCTGGAAATATATCACCAGGCTTTCTATACTATCAACAGATGCTAACATGCATTTTCCAAAAGGGTGTGGAATCCCATATAAATCTCTTGAATGAGAATCAAATACTTTAAAGGTTCCTTCACAAGTCTTAAAAATTGCAACAGTATTAGAACCAATAGTCAACATACAATGTTGATAATTTAAATGAGTTTCCATGAACAGATTATTAAGAGCATTCTCTATAGAATAATAAGGTAGAGCGGTATTTGCCATGAATAAGTCACCAGCAAACGGGTCACCATATTGCATACAATAAATGCCATCAAAAACCGAAACCATTTCAGGCACGTCAGTCAAAAGCAAATAGCTTTTGTTAACAGAATTGCTTATAAAAGAATAAAGGTTATTTCCAGCACACAGTATTGAATTTAATACAGTTGAATCCCATGTATTTGCATTTGTGATATAATTATATATTATAGCAGTCAAAGACATTGCTAAACATTGTTTACCAGCATTTTGTCGAAACTTTTTTGTATTTCCCTGGCTAAAATCTGCACATATTGGGCCATTCCATTTAATATGCGCACCCCCCCTATTGAGGGTTGGGATATCCAGGGGGTCCAAAGAACAAAAATCCATTAGGAGAAAGAAATTTTTCAAGATATATCCATGGGTAAATATAAAAAAATCCAAATAAAAATCCAAATGGAAAAAATTTAAACAAAATAAATCCATGGTAGTAAATTTATTTATTCATGGCAGTAAATTTATCAGTGAATTTATTTGTGTATTAATTCTATTTCAAAGAACATATGCAAAATATCCATTGAACAAATTTAACAAAATCCAAAAATCCAGGGGGAGAAATTATGTTTAACCCTCAATAGGTTAACAAAGGTTTAGAAAATCCACGGGAAATGTTAAAATGAGAAATCCACATACCCTATTACTAAAGCAATATCCAGGGGGTATTTTTTGTAAACCCTCAATAGGGGGGGTGCGGTTAATAAATGGAATGGCCCATTGTTTTAGTTGGATCAACCACATCATATATTGTGGGTCCAGGATTTTCCTCTACATCATTTGCCATTCTCAACAACAATGGAACATACACAATATAGCCTGACATTTGAGTGAATAACACTATCACTTGATTAAAACGTTTTAAGTAAAATGATCTGCTTATTTTGTGTAGCATTAGCACAATGGCAATGGCTTGCTGATTTAACTGTATGGCAGTGGCACAATGGCTTGCCGATTTTGTTTGTAGCAGTGGCACAATGGCTTGCTGATTTAATATTTGTGTGGCAGTGGCACAATGGCTTGCCGATTTTGTTTGTAGCAGTGGCACAATGGCTGGCTGATTTGATTGTGTGGCAGTGGCACAATGGCTTGCCGATATTGTTTGTAGCAGTGGCACAATGGCTTGCTGATTTGATTGTGTGGCAGTGGCACAATGGCTTGCCGATTTTGTTTGTAGCAGTGGCACAATGGCTTGCTGATTTGATTGTGTGGCAGTGGCACAATGGCTTGCCGATTTTGTTTGTAACAGTGGCATATATGAAGAGTTGTACGGTACCTAAAAATTTAATAAAAATACAGATTACAGTTGATTCATTCGCTTCAATGGGTAAAATAATACGACAAAAGTACGTTGTTACTTGTACGTTGTTATCTTACCTTCAATATTTTCGATAAACAGCCAGACGTAAAATAATAATTCGATAAACAGCCAGACATAAAATTTGCAGCAAGCTGGAATCAAAATTTACAACAGCACGAGGTGATGTTATTTACAAATCGTAATAGTCCATGGTGGTGTTCGTGAGTCTCAACCCGGGTATTCGGAAAGTCAAATCGCGATCTGGAGTATGTTATTTTTTAAAATTTCTGTGACGTCAAAATACGTCATAAATCTGAAAATCCGTACATTCGTACATGCAAATGAAATCGAGTTGTCGCTCGGCTATACATAACTCGGCCAACCGGAAACGGACTGGTGCGAGACAAACACATCGTCAAGAATAGGTGGCTGCCTACGGCAGCAATAAGGCAGTAAATCTATTGAATTTGTAGTCGTGTTTGAAGCCGTTCAATAAACTCGCAGGTCGTGTTTTATTATGTCTAAAGCCACTCGCGCGCTGCGCGCTCGTGGCTTTAAACCTAATAAAACACTCCTGCTCGTTTATTAAACAGTACGTATAGCACCCCGATTTAAATATTGTACGACTCACCGCGTAAAGTAAAATAGAGCAGATCGTGACCACGGAAAGAGTTTGTGTTGAAAACTTGAAATCTTCAAAAAAAGTAAATATTTGGTTAGTCATCTTTTTAAAATGAAAAGAATTAGATGGAAATTTCGTGTGTGAATTTTATACATTTATTTCGACCTAAACAGGAACAGCTGCGAAAAATGCAACTATAGGTGCCTGGCAGGGATCGAACCTGCGGCAGGGATCGATTCTGGTGCAGCACTCCAACCGAGCTACAGAGTCCAGCTCAAAGTTGAGTTGTCGACCACTACAGAATCGAGCTACAGAGCTACAGAATCGAGTTGTTGACAACTGGACTCTGTAGCTTGGTTGAAGCGCTCCACCACAATCGCAGGACCGCAGGTTCGATTCAGGTTCAGAGGGCCTATGGCTATAGTTGCATTTTCGCAACTGCTCCTGGTCAAGACTAATAAATGTATAAAATTTACATTCGAAATTTCCATCTACAAAACTTCTCAACGACAAGTTCTATCGAGTGAGATACCCAAAATCTTCAATAGAACTAGCTATCTAGTCTATGAATGATTTGTTTGCAATCACGTGACTTTTCATCCAAATAACGGGCAATCAAACGACTTGTGGACGATTTTTCTGCTATCAGAATGGTTGTAGCAACAAAACCTGAACGGTAATTCATCCTTTGAGTCTTAAACTGTCTCTAAACGCGATCAATACATTAAAATAGCCGTTTAACTGCCCGTCAACTGAAATCGCAAAATTACGTCATTACAAACAAAGAATACAGGCATAGTTTAAAAGAGTTTGATGAATATCGGTTAGTGCATGTGCCTCTGAAGTTTTTAGAATATACTTTTGTCTGAGTCACATGGGAGAACACCGAGTGATTCCAGTTTGACTGTACCGAGGCACTGCAGGTTGTTGCCAGGTACTCTGGTATCCTCTTGTAGTATTAAATACTACATGGACCAGTACGGGATGGTATTAGAATTGACCAATTGCGTAATAGACTAAATTTTGATCTAAACAAAAAATTCATCACAGCTTGAAAGAGCATCACAAAATTAGTAATATTCCAAAGTTTCGTTGCGAAATGTTGTAAAATGTGGATAATATAGCCTTGCGAAGTTTGCAATTTTCAGTCATTTTAGATTACAAACGGGAAATTGACAGCCCGATACGCTTTGAGGCTGTTCATTTTCCGTTTGTAATCTAAAATGACTGAAAATTGCAAACTTCGCAAGGCTATATTATCCGCATTTTACAACATTTCGCAACGAAACTTTGGAATATTACTAATTTTGTGATGCTCTTTCAAGCTGTGATAAAATTTTTGTCCAGACTTGTTTAGATCAAAATTTTGTCTATTACGCAAATGGTCAATTGATTGAGCTATCAAGTATAAATAAAATTAATTTAGTTTTGGTACTTTCCTAAAAGATGAACCTAGGGAAGACAGTTTAGATCTGATGGAGTTATCTAGTATAATTATAAACTGAAGAATCAGTTTGGGCTGCCTCCTGTAATGACACAGGGCCTCCAGGGAGATTTGTTTAGAAGCTAGAACTGATCTATGTATAGTATAAATAACTGAAAGTCATATAATACTATTGTTTATGGAAACACCACGTAAATTTATTACCGCAAAGCTATCGATCCGTAAGCTCGGGTTTTCATCAGTGCTAATAATATGAAGATCCGGGCTTACGGATCAAAAGCTTTGCAGTAATAAATTTACGTGGTGTTTCCACAAACAATAGTATTATATGTTTTATCGCCAAGCAAACCTACAAAGAACTTATAACTAAAAGTATAATAGGAAATCGATGGGGAGTCCATGGATCTGAAGCACTTACTTTTCTCGGGATTGTAAATTTTTCTCAAATAGAACTCTATTCTTGAATATTCGCGGGAAGGTCTATAAATGAGGTAAAATATCTGATTAGCAGTGACCCAGTTTTAAAGTCTCTTCTGTTCAAGGACTGTCCATTAGCAAAAGAGATCGTCTGGCGGTAAACGGTGTACTGACTGACAGTAAAGTCATGTTTATTGTCTTTTTCCCAAATCAAGTCATCCTTTGTTGTTGCACAGCTTGCCAATGCCACTAAAATATGGCGGAGAAGGCCTGGACGCATGGCGTGAGTACGCTGGATCGATATCGCAAATACCGAATACCGATATACCGCAATCAGAATACCGGTAAATACCGGTATTTTTAACGTGTTTTTTTTAAGCCAAACTGAAGTGCTGACCGTCAAGAAAAATCAAGTTTTGACAAAATATTAATGTGGCACATACTGTTATTAGTGCAAATGTCACAAGATTCGCATTATCAAGCTATGTTAACAATTAACAGCGCTAAGCGGCAATTATTAGTAGGCCGTCGATTGGGCGTCGAAGTGTTGAATCATTCAGAAAAATATTCGTTTTGTATATAAAATCAGATAGTGTTTCAGTAAGCTGCTAATAGTTATAAACATAAACTAGGTTACCCACAGGGCAGTAATGCTGCCTTTGACAGCAAAAGACAAACTACAGGGTGTTGAACGAGTCCTTCAGAAACATCCTATTATTGTTTAGCCTGCATGGCAGGCGGTTCCTAAAATTGGGCAAGCCTGGGAAATACCGCCTGCCATGCAGGCTAATTATTGTTATCCTTGTTAACCCATTTATTGGCAGTACCCTACCACTGACTGAGTATTAAAAATCGTCTGGCGTTGGACAGGGTAAATACTAAAGTAGGGGTCATTACTGTGCTAATGAATTAACAAGAGCCATTGGCAGATAGGTTTGTTAACCCATTTACTGGCAGTACCATATACCACTGACGAGTAAAATCTTCTGGCGCTCGACAAGGGAAGGGCGCATTGCCAGCTAATGGGTTAAACCACCGTGGTTAAACATAAGATTTCATGATGCTCCAGGAAATGTAAACAAGCTATCAGTGTGACATCCCAGTTTATATATTTATATACTTGGAATATTGATTTCTCGGTACATACAAAATTATTTTAAAGTATAACAACCAGCGAAGACGTAAGGCACTAACTACCCTGCGCGGCTGCGCGCAGACTATATAACGACATATATATGTAATCCGTCCGTCATCCGTCCGTCCGTATCCTTGTTTTATCCTAACCCGTTTTTAAAACACACAGTTTGCATTTAATTAAGGCAGTGCGATTCGTCATGATCAATATTTTCAAAAGCGGCCAATTAGTAGGAAGTGTATGAATATTTCGAGGAACTTGATGAAATGAATTGGTCAGCCCGAGGTAATGTATTGAATCAATATTTGAGGAACACTTCAATTGGAACGACAGTAATAGAGCTAAAAATACCCCTAGTTAGTGCACATGTTATTCATCTCTGTGGCCACTGATGAAGGCTTTATAGGTTTCTGCAATATATGTAACGTTGTTTGATCATAATTTTCCCACATTTAAAAAGTGCAAGTTTTAACGGTATCCTCCTGTAGTGACGCTGCCCCATTGACCTATAATATGCTGTAATACTTTTTGATTGAAGGCTTGTGTGGCAAGTTGAAGCTGATGAATATGAGAGTAAAACAGCACTGCTGGCACATAGCAAAATACTTTCAGCTCTTTGAGGCCGAGTAAGCAGTACAAATATATATTATATATACTGTATGTCAATGCACTGCCCTGGAACTCTTGCAAGAACAGTTTAGAGCTCATTGAGCTATCCAGTATTACAAAGTTTACTTTTCCTCCTGTAGAAATATATCAATATTTAGGGAATGACCCTTACTGGACTTGTAAAGAATTAAAGGAGCTATCCAAAGTAATACATATAATATAAATTAGTTATTTTATATATTTATTCTTGGTACAAATAAAGCCATTTTGTCGCAGACCTGATGTCCATACGCCATCTTCAAAAACTAACTTATTGTCGCCCAAATTCAGTTTAATCGTTCCACTTTCTTTGTCCGTGTCATCTAGATCTTTCACACTAATTGTCGAGGCTCCAGCCTCTATATTTCGTGGAGGAACCTTGCCTTTTCTTTTAAATAAAGGCATCGAATATCTTTTCAAGTTGTAAACTTTTCAAATTTTGCTCCATCCTCGTTCCCAGGGCTTCTCGGCTGCCTGCGTTGCCGTAAGCCCTGGGACCACTGCCTGGGACAAGCCGAAGCATCCTCGTCCCCAGGCCCAAGCTCGGGCGGCCCTCACAGTTTCAACTTTCAGATGTTTTAATCCTTCAAATATCCATGTAGTTTGTTTCCAGAAGTCTTGAATGTGTCCATACCATAGTTTAAGCAAAAATTTACATGTAAATATCTGATTTCTACCATAATTTAATACAAGTTTATTGAATTGCCACTCTTCGAGCCAGCCATTGTTTATTGTTAACCCGCATTTCCTTTCCACCCGCAACATTCCTTTAGAGCAAAAGAACCAATCACAATCAACTGCTCAACAGCCTGACCCAGGGCCACTGTGAGGGCCGCCCGAGCTTGGGCCTGGGGACGAGGATGAAGCCGAAGCAGAAGTGATTTGATTGGTCGTTGGAAATAGAGTGAAGTATGAAAAGTTTATTCATCAAGTGGATGTTTATATTCGGCAATATGGCTGCCTTCAAGGAGTGCGCGTTCGAAATACGAAGAAATACAAACGTATACTGCTTGTTTTCTATGGATTAATGGAGATAATTTACAAACAGAAAGAAAGAAAATAGCAAAATGGACAATTATAAAGTAGAAGTAACCAACAATATCGAAGAAACGTCGATTATGAAGCCATTAAAAAGTTTCTTCATTTTAACATTTTCTTGTTATAAAGTTGCCTATTATTAAAACATTGTGCTCAAGTATAATTGTAAAATTTTAAGCACACTGTAAATGTAAAATGTTTAATAATATATATTTACGATAGTAAAGTTTTAATGGTTAATATAGTGTGTTTTATTAATTATTATGCTTTTGGTATTGGTCACTTGGCTAGTTACCCGCCTATATTA
>CACRXK020016762.1:0-11110 GCA_902702795.2 Paramuricea clavata | reverse complement strand
GAACAGCAATATGGGAAATACAGTGCGTCCAATTGAATTCAACCTGCTCTAAGTCAACAAGCCACCTCTAGTCACGATGAATTTCGGCGACTATTCTCCCTGTACAATAGGGCTAACAATAGCAGCCTCGTTCATCAATCTCCGGCGAAGCGCGGTCGAGGTAATTCTTGGGGACAAACGCGTTCTTTTAAGCCACAAGATACGTGGACACACACACGATTTCTCGGTTTGGCACAAGTAGCTCGCTGAATTAACTCGTATTAAAATAATGCACTTTAAGATGTGAAATGTATGAAGTAAATCTTGATGTGAAATTGTAAATACGCTGAATACAATTATTTACAAATACAAACTCTCCACTTCTAAAAACACCAGCAAAAACACTTCTTTAGATCGAGTATGAAACGCTCAGCAAGCGTCTTGTTTACTGTAAATTTATATGTATGATCATATTACATGTATGTAACATTAAAATTTTTGCGGGAAATAAATTATCATTAAATCGAGTTGAAAATTGTGTTCTGAGGGTCACGCATAATGTTACGTCATCACAATGGAATGATTAAGGACAAAATGCGCAAACAGAAGTGCAAATGCAATTGCGAACATCAAAATTCAATTCTTTAATATCAAAATTCAATTCATTGATATCAAAAAGCACGGAACGAACAACAAAATCTAGAACTTGGAATGCAAAATTCAAATATTAATTTTGGCGGTAATCACCCTCCATACGAAACGTCGAGTTTCTGCTTATTTTTTAAGGTAGTAATATAACCACTCAGCACAGCATTTTCACATTGGTACTACCCACACTGGTACAGGCAGTTTTAGTATGTATATAGACCCCTATGTAATTATATATGAAATAAAAAAATTATCCGCAATTATTGTGCGGTTCAATTTATTTTTGTACGGTTCAATTTTATTTTGAGAGTTACAACATATTGCCACGGTGTTATACCTAAATCAGTGTTATGAATATAACTAATTTTGATCGGAACGGAACGCCATAGCTTAACAGGATTGAACAATGTTTTGCTGCCCACGTTGTTCACACTTGTCAACAATATTGAACAATAATATTGTTGAGACTGAATCGGGTGCAACAATATTGTTCAATATTGTTGACAACTGTGAACAACGTATTGTGGGCAGCAAAACATTGTTCAATCATGTTTTCATCAATATTGCAACAACCTGAGCGTTTTTTACGCGTGTATTACACATAACTTCATGTAATACGAATTATAGAGGTTTTACTGTAGATTGAAGCATTGCATGTTAAAGCATTGCATTTTAAAGCAAATTGTATGGATTTTTTTTAAAAAGAAACGACCTTTTCGGGAGACCTATGGTAATCCCTATTTAAACCCAAAACCCAAAATGTGCAATCCAATTGTGATTTCTCCATGGAATATTTTTTTTTCGAATATTTTTACTATATTAAAATATAGAAATGGCAGACGCGCGAAGGCCACTTGATTTCAGTCAAGTATTTGATCTTGTATCAGTGAATTCAAGGGAGACACAACGATAACAATAGACGAAACGTCCTGAGTAGATATCCCAACTGATTTCCATGGAGAAAGAAAGTCGACTTGTTTAAATATGATCCCTTGCAAACATCAACAATGCATGAGGTATTCTGCAATACTTCCTTGGGATGATATATAGTTTTACTCGCATTAACAGTTTTTGAGTATTTTCGGAACCAGATCTAGAAAAACAAGTTTGTAGATTTGCTATGGCATATCGCGAAGCAAATCGTCCATCTTTCTACACATTAGTCTAGGACCTGTATATGAGTTTGTATGCATTTCATTTAGGACACATAATCTCAACTGTTTTAGGGTAAGTTGACCATGACGGTCAACATGGTAACGCTGCCCGAACCCCAATCCGGGGCGAAACGTCCGAAACTGACCACACCCAAAAACGACGCTTTCGCCATACTGCTATCTACCAAACCATAAAAGCTTTGGCTATTCTGAGGTGCTTATATGGTTCAGAGATGGTACTTTTGGGGGTGGTCATTGGTAAGTGTGAAATGCCAAGCACTAATATTTCACAAGAAAATGGCCATGCAATAATCATAGTTAAACGTCAATTTGTGGCTTGCAAATTCAGATAAACAGCAGTGGACTTACATTACCTTTTTCCCTAAATCTTTTTGATAGAAACATAATTGGTACTTACTTAAATATATTATCACTGGTTTGGTGTAAATAGTTAATATTTTCTGACCGAAATAATAATTTGAAATGTGCCTACCTCCTGCAAATGGACGTATTTGGCCAAGTTCTCCACATTACTCCGCTGTTTATCGGCGATCTCGTCGACATCCTACAAAAAATGTAAATCATCTCAGACATAATGGTATCAAGAACATTTTAAACAAGTTTCAACTTGGTTTCAAGTAGATCATACCTGTTTAACCATCGACAAGGTAAATCCACAACTTTGTCCAAATTCGGCGCCATTTTGTCATCCCATGTCGCTTGTTAACAATTCAGCCTTGTTACTCTTCCATCCAAGCCATTTCCATTCCACTAATAATAAATTTAACCCTTTATAACAGGAGGAAACTAAAAAATCTAAACAAAATATAAGAAATACGCCATTTTATCACCATGTAAAATTTTGCTCACGAGTCTTTCAAAACATTCCGTACAAATATTGCGTGACAAAGTAACAGGGACGTGACAGGAGGGGGTGAATTATTTCACGAAGATAGAGAAGGCTGCGTGAAATAGACTAAAAGCTAAATACAATCATACAAATGTTTGTTTTATTTCTTGTAGCGACAAATATATACATATTATTATTTATTAATATGAAAAAGTCATACAAATTAAATGTTGATTGTTGGTTTTACCATACTGTGTGGGCTTTCCTTTCATTTTTCAAGTCTCTTCCCCCCCTGTCACGTCCCTGTTGCTAAACCACGCGAGATTTGTACGAAATGTTTCGAAGGACTCGTAAACAACATTTTACAGGGTGATAAAATGGCGTATTTCTTGTATTTTGTTTAGATTTTTAGTTTCCTCCTGTTATAAAGGGTTAAATGTATTATTAGTGGAATGGAAATGGCTTGGATGGAAGAGTAACAAGGCTGAATTGTTAACAAGCGACATGGGATGACAAAATGGCGCCGAATTTGGACAAAGTTGTGGATTTACCTTGTCGATGGTTAAACATGTATGATCTACTTGAAACCAAGTTGAAACTTGTTTAAAATGTTCTTGATACCATTATGTCTGAGATGATTTACATTTTTTGTAGGATGTCGACGAGATCGCCGATAAACAGCGGAGTAAAGTGGAGAACTTGGCCAAATACGTCCATTTGCAGGAGGTAGGCACATTTCGAATTATTATTTCGGTCAGAAAATATTAACTATTTTACACCAAACCAGTGATAATATATTTAAATAAGTACCAATTATGTTTCTATCAAAAAGATTTAGGGAAAAAGGTAATTTAAGTCCACTGCTGTTTATCTGAATTTGCAAGCCACAAATTGACGTTTAACTATGATTATTGCATGGCCATTTTTTGTGAAATATTAGTGCTAGGCATTTCACACTTACCAATGACCACCCCCAAAAGTACCATCTCTGAACCATATAAGCACCTCAGAATAGCCAAAGCTTTTATGGTTTGGTAGATAGCAGTATGGCGAAGGCGTCGTTTTTGGGTGTGGTCAGTTTCGGACGTTTCGCCCCGGATTGGGGTTCGGGCAGCGTTACCATGTTGACCGTCATGGTCAACTTACCCTAAAACAGTTGAGATTATCTGTCCTAAATGAAATGCATACAAACTCATATACAGGTCCTAGACTACATGGTCGAAGAAGAACAACGTGGAGTGATGGTTATATTATGGTGTACCAGTGGGTTACGCAGGGTATGAAGGGATCGATTGATAACGCGCGGAGGCCTGTACGCGGATCAATGATGCGTCCGACTTATAGATATAGGAGATCTAGATTGCTAACGCATACCTAGCGCAGGCGGGGCCTACATGATAAATCCAAGATGGCGGTACAACAGGGCAAAAAAGACTATAGATTCTATTACGAAAGTCAGGATTTTTGCATTTTTTGCCGTCGCATTGTTTCGAAACTTATTCGGTCAAATTTTATGGCCAAGAGAAACTTACCGCGAAGATTTTGAGCATATATATGATTCAATTGGATGTGAAAACTCGCCAAACTATCCAGCGATAAACGTTCGTGTGAAATGGTCAGTTGGAGCGTTTTATTGCCAGAAATACTGTGCTATGTTAACATCTAGCCTTGTGAATGGTGTTTTATACTTGCATCTCTCATCATCATCTGCTCTGTCCTCATAATTATGAAAAATGAACTGTTATGTACCCCCCCCCCCTCCTTGCTTGTTAGAGAAGTAAACTGATGAGAGCACTGGATGAGGGTCTATCATCTATGGTCTGTTATAATTTGCTTTTTATGCAAATAGTGAGCAAAAATTAAAGCAAAACTGTACAAGTTACTTATATAGTACTATATCAGTACTATACACGAACTTTTATCGCTGCATAATTTTGCGAGTTTTCATCCAATTCAATCATATATATGCTCAAAATCTTCGCGGTAAGTTTCTCTTTACCATAAAATTTGACCGAATAAGTTTCGAAACAATGCGACGGCAAAAAATGCAAAAATCCTGATTTTCGTAATAGAATCTATAGTCTTTTTGCCCTGTTGTACCGCCATCTTGGATGCGTTAGCAATCTAGATCTCCTATATCTATGGTCCGACTATCAATGAGGAGTCCGACTGTCTACGGGGAAGATAGGATACAACGCGGGGGTCAGATGGAATAACAGTTGGGTACAGCATTCACTATACATTTCTTGAGACATCGATATTCTATTAGGTCCATTGAAAGATGTAACTTTTCATGTACCGACGCTAATGAAAATGAGAAACTGATTAATATTCATAAAAACTTTAATTAGCACTACTGCATGTATTGCAGTAGGCATATTGTAACACTTTTAAAACAGCAGTGAAAAAGGACCTTTCGCAAACTGGTTGACAGTCAAATCTCTGGTCAAATACGGTGTTCCGTTGCCGGCAACATTGCAATATTGTCACGCAATATGTATCAGGGTCTATATATTTTCAGATCAGTGGTAATAGTATATTCTGGCCAATCAACGGCTGGCGACAAGATTGTCAATTTCATGAGATGTAGTCATGTACATAGGGTCTAGCAGAAGTAAACAAAAGACATTTTAAAGGCACAGTTCAGCCTTTTGAATGATGGTTTTTAAGGCGCATTTCAGCCCTTTTAATTGAAAAAACTAACTAGGAAAATCAATTAATTTAAAATCAATTAAGCATAATTCAAGATCATCAAACTTAACGTTTTTAACATTTTAAAACATTGTTATTCAATTAAAAGGGCTGAAATGCGCCTTAAAAACGATCGTTTCTAAAACTACACCCGAATAACAGACAATTAACAGACGAGTAACGATCGCGAGTACGGACGAGGTACAGACGAGTAACAGACGACTACAGACTTTTCTAAATACGACTAATAAACAGCATTTTGATGGATTTTTTTTTTAACAAATGATGCAGTATATTTTTCAAAATGGCGATTGGCGGCTGCAGTCGGTGAGATTTCTGTACATGTCTTTAGCCGCCATTGTATGTGAAGGTGAGAACTGTCCAACTCTTTTGTTCAATACCTACAATCGGTGTTGGTAAGGGTTTCGTTGACCCACTCTGTACAACCATTTCCCACGTTTTAGAAATATTTAATGTCATTTGATTTGTTTCCGACCAATTCACCAATCGGTGAATTGACTATTTGCGTAATAGACTAAATTTTGATCTAAATAAGTCTAGACAAAAATTTCACCACAGCTTGAAAGAGCATCACAAAATTAGTAATATTCCGAAGTTTCGTTGCGACATGTTGTAAAATGCGGATAATATAGCCTTGCGGAGTTTGCACTGAATTTTCAGTCATTTTAGATTACAAACGGGAAATTGACAGCCCCAAAGGCAAAGGGTATTGGGCTGTCAATTTCCCGTTTGTAATGTAAAATGACTGAAAATTGCAAACTTCGCAAGGCTATATTATCCGCATTTTACAACATTTCGCAACGAAACTTTGGAATATTACTAATTTTGTGATGCTCTTTCAAGCTGATGAAATGTTTGTCTAGATCAAAATTGAGTCTATTACGCAAGTGGTCAATTCTGGATTCCTTCAGCCTCAGCGGATGCAGAATCCAATCCTGATTTTACTGGGGCACTTGCCGTTATATCATCAGCAAATTTGACCAAAAGGTTGTTTTTTGCATCTACGGGTTTTATGTCATTTACCATCAGCGAAAATAGTAGACTTGCTCCAAGTCTCTCTTTGTGGAGACCCACTATATTGTACGTTACATGACGTACCGCTGAGGGGGAGAGGAGGAAAGAGAAGAGAGACTTGTAACATCTGGCAAGCAGACATACTTCCGGCTGGTCAATTTCGACCAGCCGGAAGTAGATGGCAGCATTGACTTACCACGTGTTTAGGGGGGGAAGGCGACATTTCAGAGTTATTTGTTTAGCACGAGTAATTTTGTATTCACGAGATTTCTTGTAGATTTCACATCACTTTTGACTGCGTGCATTTGGAATTTTGGGCATTATTTTTGCAATTTATTGTAAACAACGATTATAAGAAGAACGGATAAATTACAAATCAGCCGTATTAATCGTCATAAACCTCGATGACCACCAGGTTTTTGTGTTTGACAATTTGTATTCATTAGATATTTATATGCAAGGTCAGTATAAACGGGTTATCATATAAAATGATCATTCTAATGAATTGATAAAACGAATTATATCTATAAATATGTACGGCCGCGTTTTTTACACGGCCACTACTGAAGCGTTTAGCTTGATTGTTGAATAAATCGATGACTTGCTTAGTTGCTTTCTGTTTTGAGCTTAACCACCGTTTAAGCTAAACGGGCTTGATACAACTGGCCACAGACTCGGCCCCAGATAAACATTTTTGTATTATCGAGATCGAAACTATAGTAAATTGGAAACCGTGTCAATAATACAAAACGTACAATGAACTTATGAACATGCGGAAAATTGTCACGCCCAAAATTTATACAAATTTTTAACTATTTTCCACATGTTCATAAGTTCATTGTTACGTTTTGTATTATTGACACGGTTTCCAATTTACTATAGTTTCGATCTCGATAATACAAAAATGTTTATCTGGGGCCGAGTCTGTGGCCAGTTGTATCAAGCCCGTTTAGCTTAAACGGTGGTTAAGCTCAAAACAGAAAGCAACTAAGCAAGTCATCGATTTATTCAACAATCAAGCTAAACGCTTCAGTAGTGGCCGTGTAAAAACGCGGCCGTACATATTAGATATAATTCGTTTTATCAATTCATTAGAATGATCGTTTTATATGATAACCCGTTTATACTGACCTTGCATATAAATATCTAATGAAATATAAATTGTCAAACACAAAAACCTGGTGGTCATCGAGGTTTATGACGATTACGGCTGATTTGTAATTTATCCGTTCTTCTTATAATCGTTGTTTACAATAAATTGCAAAAATAATGCCCAAAATTCCAAATGCACGCAGTCAAAAGTGATGTGAAATCTACAAGAAATCTCGTGAATACAAAATTACTCGTGCTAAACAAATAACTCTGAAATGTCGCCTTCCCCCCCCCTAAACACGTGATAAGTCAATGCGGCCATCTACTTCCGGCTGGTCGAAATTGACCAGCCGGAAGTATGTCTGCTTGCCAGATGTTACAAGTCTCTCTTCTCTTTCCTCCTCTCCCCCTCAGTGGTACGTCATGTAACGTACAATATAGTGGGTCTCCACAAAGAGAGACTTGGAGCAAGTCTACTCTGTTACGGGAGTAATTTTTACCCCATAGAAAGTAGGGGTAATTTTTTCTCCCCAAAACAACACTGCAAGGGAAGCAAATTAGCATGTACAAATGATGCGCATGCATTACTTACGCGAATCGCCTTAATACAACATAATAAACATATCACTCAAATAACAATCAATAAATGCTATATTTGAGAAATTCATAAGTGAATTGATTATTACTTAATTAAACTACATCTATTTATAATACAATATAATCATGTAGTCAAATACATGCATGCAGTGCAATTAATAAACCATGCATACATGTAGTATAAAAGATTTAACAATACCGGTCGCAACAATTTAAAAAGGAACCAAGATACAAATATTGAAAATTTCAAGATGTGGATTAAAACAAGGCTTTATTTCAGGTATTCATGCATAAATGAAAAAATTAAAACATTAATACAAGCTTATGTCGTGTCGTGAATGGTCACCATTGACGCTTGCCTTTCAAGCTAGAACCCGGATTCAATCCTTGGTTGGACCACTATGCTTAAGGGCTTGCAATAATTGGGGAGAAAGATCTACCTTTACATTGATATCAGTAGGTACCTCGGATTCCCTATCAATGGGGCAGAAATTTATTATATAGCCTATACAGCTATACTCAATGAATATATCTTGGTTTTCACAATATGTTTATCTTCTGTAAGCTTATCAAAGCTATATAGCAACGTGCATGCATAAAACAACCTCACAACTATATATCAAACATCTTGAATATACAGAATCACGCATGAAGCTGTGACATGAAATTTTGCAGTGACATTCTTTTCGCCGCAGCATCTTTAATGCCACACAAAATGATATCAATGGACAAGAAAACGTCTTTCCATTTTGGAGGGTAAGAGTCTAAGAGATGTTAAAAACATAATAGGCAGCGTGGAGTGTGAGGAGGGCGCTGCAAGGGTGCTGCATGTCAATTGTCATGGCATCTCCAAACTTATAACAATATTTTCTCCTTCAGTGCAGATGCATGAATGCAAAGTTCAGGTTATATTTCGTCTCCTGCTCCAAGGACCATTTTAAGGGAACTTGGATGATCTGTGCAGGTCAATTTCTGAGTCTGGATCATCCTAAAATGTTAAATGGATTATATAACATTTTTTAAGTTGAACAGCGAAATAGAATAAATGGCTATAAGCAATTTTTAAACTGTGGGACCAGTTAGTCGTAAGTGATGACAGCATCCCAATTAAGTCAATTAGGCTTGGAACAGGAGTAACAATCTTAATGTAGGTCAAATATAGACGGTTATTCATATTCCGGGTATATTTAGATGCTGTAAACCCACAACCCGCTTGGTTAACATAATATAGAGGTAAAGGTACCCGGTTCCCATTCACGGGTAGTAAAATAGGATTATCATGCGAGCTCCATTAGGGTACCCGTAAACGGAGGGCGGGGTATCTTAACCTTTAATATATAGTTACACTCGTAAAATCAATTACGGAATCGTCATAATTCGCAAATCCCCTACACTGCTGAACAACCTGCTTGGAATGCTGTATATCAACGGAAGAGAATAATATATAATTCAGTTAATAAATGACGTCAGCATTGTTGCTATGACAATACCGATTTATTGCATTGCACTCTACTTTACCCCCATTTCTTATTTCATAAAACATTTTCCTATAGCCTGAATAGACGATCTGCACGAACAAGCCGAATTTTAGAAAATCAACAATCATGTTTGTTTATAATATTTTGTAAGTGGAATAAAAAATAAAAAAATAACCATCACCATCATGATAATTATACAATCATGAATTTTTCACATTTTTAAAAATTAAAGGGACCATCTTAATTAAGAAACTTTAGTAATAAGATAATAAACAATATATAATTTTAGGTTTGTGGAAACACCACGTAAACGGTGTGTGGGAATTCCGGTACATTTGGGTTTTTTGACAGCTTAAAGCCTTTAATTGACTTTACATGTGTTTGCTAATACAACTTGTTGTAAACTTGCCTAAATTATTTTTGTTTATTTCCTTCCCATTAGGTGTAGAATATTTCACCTATTTTAATACTTTTGAGCATAATTTTATTCCTGCGAGGATTTTCCACATGCACCATTTTGCCTGTTTGGCATGCAACAGAACCTACGATGAACTAAAATTGTAACCTTCGCAAGGCGCGCCGCCTCACGTTCTGTTTCAGGTCGAGACAACCCAAAACTTCAGCACGGCACAAAATTTATTCCAAGGTGGATTCTAGTTGCTCTTAATTAAATTGAAATTGTTCTCAAATTAAATTGAAATTTCTCCACTCGCAAGGCGGGTCACCTCAACGTTCTGTTTCAAGTTGTGTCAACTCGAAACTTCAGCACGTGAAGAAATATTTCAACTCAAATTTAAACAATTACATGCGAAAAAAAGTAATTTGATTTATGATGAGATACACTACACAAAATGGTCAGGAAGACGGAGGAGATTGACTTGTGACTTCAATATATCCGCTGTCAGTGTACAAAGTCTATATACATAAGTGTACAAAACCGCCTATTCCCTTGCTAGGTATATATGTATGTATAAAAACCGCCTATTCCCTTGCTTGTGTATATGTATATATGTATGCATGCATGTACAATTAACAGAATCAGCACTATATATATATATATATATTGTCTGGCATTATCTTGAATTATTATTAATTATTATTATGATTTATTATTATTATCTTGAATTCAGGCGTACGTAATTTGAAATGTTTGATAATTTTGCACTGAAAACATGCACTAATTATAGCATAATTTAAGCAATAAATTCTCAGATTAAACCGAAAAAATTATTTGTCATACACTGTAGTTCACCTTAAGATGTTTTCTGATATAGAGGTCTAGGGTGGAATTCTTGAATTCTACCTAGGCTATAAATATTAATATGAATTTTTGCCATAAATAACAGCTGCACTTAAATTGCATTAAAGTGCCTATGTCATAGTTTGGGAATCAGCCTATTTAGATAGTTTAGATGATTTTAAGAACTTTTGCAATATATTTTATAATTCAAAAATTTGATCTTCATGGACTTTCGGGGGCTCAAAGTTGGCGATTTTGCCTATTTTGAGCGTTTGGCCGCCAGCATAAAAGTACTGGGGCGAGAATGCCGGCGTGACGTCAAACCGGGAAGTCATCAAAACAAAAT
>CACRXK020016761.1:0-11111 GCA_902702795.2 Paramuricea clavata | reverse complement strand
CTCTAGTATCCCAAAGGTCGCGGGTTCGATACCCACCGTGGTCATGCAAACTTTTCAGCTTGCCCGATGTGGATGCACACTCAGAGTAACATCACAAACGTCATATATTCATGTTGCAATTTATGAGAAATGATCAACTCTAGGGCCTGTTTCAAACGTGACGCTTCTCATGTGCCGAACGCATTAGAAACAATAGATAATGAGACATTTCAGCTGATTATCTATTGTTTTTAATGCGTTCGGCACATGAGAAGCGCGACGTTTGAAACAGGTCTAAAACAAACCTACACTTCTCATCTTATTGAAAATTTTGAAGAATTCCGACCAGCGCGTTAAGATTAATCATTGTTCCGAATAATATGGAGGAAAAAATGACCTTTGTATTGTTGATTTCTTTCCTGTTCCCGGAAAATATCCGTGACTGAAGCTCCTGTCAAGTTGAGATCCTGACAAATAAGCAGTTCTTATTGGCCATCATTAATTACTCGTGCTCACTTATTGGTCAAACAGGGCGAAAGGTGTGCAAGTGCTTTGAAGCCATGTAAATCTTAACTGACAATCACGGATTGTGAGACACGAGCGTCCTATGTCCATGGAGTACAATGTTGTAAAGGAATAATTAATATGTTTCTGCTAATCTAATACAAATCTATCACTTTGTCTCGTCTTGCCAGGTTAGCTAACGAATCTAATAACAGTAACTAAAAAAAATTGGTAAATAAAGTGTGCAAAAAGCTTCTCTTCTAAGTAAGTGTCAGCTGATATCAAATTTTAAGGTTTTTATGAATCCTTATCGAATAAACTCCGAATTCGAATGTCCGTAAGCCAAACCTATATATTTAATAAATCTGACATTAAGATAATGAACTGGTTTAATACCATCTTCAGCTCTGTCATCGGCAGCTCCATTTAATCTACTTTTGATCCATTCCAGTTGGTCGACATGTTCTAGAGGAAAATGAGAGTAAATTGTAAGGATATTAGGCCACGCAGTTAAATTCAATCTAATTGTACTGTAGGTTCATTTGATTCAATAGCATTGGTCCGTGGGACAAGGTGATTTTTTACAACAAAGTTAGAATCCAACTCAAAAGTACAAACTTTCAACAGACACATACTTAACAATCCTTAACACAATTAAGAAGTCAAAAGTTCAAATACCTGAATTTTTTACGACCGCCAACATGTTGGAAAATTCAGTGCTCATTTCATCATTCAAATCAGATTCATCATTTTCATCATCTGATGTTTCGGCATCAGGCTCCTCATCACCTCCGCCATCCTCTATATAATGAAAAAATATAACCATTCTCGAGTTGCATAATCTCCCCGCAGAATACAGACTTCTTAATTCTTACAGTGTTACTTTAAAGTTTAAACGTCAACAGTCGCGTACTAGGAAAACACTACAAATTGCCTTGATTCCCAAATAGATGCTTGTTGTGGAGCGATGTACCGCTGGCGACCATTTGATGGGCAGAGTAGATCCATAGATCTGGAAACATTTTTGTAATCCGTCGTATACAGTATATATTTGAACCATGTGTCCTTTGAGAATCCTTTCTTCTTTTATCTAATTCTTATTGGAAATGGTATTTTTACCATGTTGATTTTGGGTAAGATAAAAACAAAAGCCTGCAATACTAGTCCTTTAAGGGAGAGATACATTTCATTCATTTAACTACTGTTGTCATTTGCTGATAGGAATTAATATACAGACCCTAACCTTTAAAATTAATATACAGATCCAAAAAAAAGTATTATTGCACGCTGTTGGCGTCAGCAGCTGAAATAACGCGACGGCTTCAAGATACCGATAATTATCAGACTGAGTATATAATAATCATCATTATTCCATTCTTTATTATTAGCATGACAAAATTACTGGATGATGATTGGTTAAGAGGAGTACAATTATTTCATTAATTGTACTGCAGTACAATTAATGATTTTCCCAAAACAAACAAAATGGCGGAAAGGTATTTTAAACAAAAATGTGAAATGAAATTGCCCTAGAGAATACGAACAAAAGCACCAAATTTTGCTTTAACAAAAGAACTAAATACGAACAAAAGCACCAAATTTTGGTTCAAAGTCTTGCAGGACTGGGCTTTGGCGAGAGAATATGATGTTGACATTGAGAAGTATCCAATTTTGTCATGCTAATAATAAACAAGTAATCATGCGATGTTGCTCGTACAATTACACAGCAAAAAATCAATTTCTTAAGAAAAATTATTTTCTTTATTTAAGAAAATATTTTCTTAAAATGAGAAACTTATTTCTTAAGAAAAATTATTTTCTTAATTTAAGAAAATGTTTTCTTAAAATGAGAAAATCATTTCTTAAGAAAAAAATTATTCTTAATTTAAGAAAACTGTTTTCCTAAAATGAGAAAATTATTTCTCAAGAGAAATTACTTCTTGATTTAAGATAACTGTTTTCTTAAAATGAGAATATTATTTCTTAAAAATATATTTCTTGATTTAAGATAATCCGGTTTTCTTAAAATAAGAAAATTATTTCTGAAGAAAAAGTACTTCGTATATAATATAGTTAATTCCACATATAACTGTTTTCTTAAAATGATAAGTTATTTCCTCTAACTGCATGAATGCTTTATTAAAACGAACCTCGTTTTTCAACATAACTCATAAGACGTTTTCTCTTGAAAATATACTGATACATTAATTAACCGTTTCTTGATTGATGGAATGATTAATTTCCTCAATGTAAGATTATCTTTCTCAAAATAAGGAAGTTGTTTTTGCAATATTCTTGAATTAAATTATTAAATTGCACCATGCATGCACATGCATATTACGATTTTTAATCGTTATAGTTTCTATATCAAATTTTTTATACACACATGCAATAATTTCAACTGATCAGGTGTCTCTGTTGTTATTCAGACTCCATATTGTAGTATGAATCGCAATCACATGGATCTCAGCATTTTCATAAAAAGTAAAACCTTAATAGTTATCTCGCTAGCGGATAAGGCAGAGCTTAGAGGACTCTAGACTTGCTCCAACTCTCTTTCATTGTCATATAGTATCGACCACTATAGTGTACATTACATGACGTAGCACGGAATAAGAGGACTCTGGGCGCAGCAATTTGAACTTTGATCCTTCGGCGGTGTGACTTTGGAACAAAGAGCTTAATATTGTGTAAATTATGGTCGTTGAAAATGTTAATTTTGGACACCTAAACGCATCTTTGGTTGGCCAAATTACTTCTGAAGGCATTGAATGTGGTCAGATACGGCAAGGTAATGTTTTTTGTTCATATTTTGTGTATTAGAAAGCCTAGTGTTTTGCAATAACCAGTCGATTTCCCGTCGTTGGTTATACATCTAACATCTCAAGTCTCGACTCGGCAATTCTCATTGCTCGTACATATTTTCTCAACGAAACACAAAAATGGCCGGGTAATAAATACCGATTATTGTCAGTTAATGCTAAAATCTCAATTGGGTCATTCCATTTATTATCCGCACCCCCCCTATGGATGAGCGGATTCCTACCGGTCAGATATTAGGACTTAGGGGATTCCTACTGGTCAGATATTGGGAATTAGCAGATTCCTTCGGCCCGATTCCTACCGGTCAGATATTGCCGTCAAGGTGTAGCATACTATATTGCCAAATATTTATTATGAGAATCATAATAATTTCATTTATTATTCTCACCCTCCCCCCCCCGGTCTGACATTGGGAATTAGCAGATTCCTACCGGTGAGATATTGGCAATTAGCAGATTCCTACCAGTGAGATATTGGCAATTAGCAGCATTCCTAGGGTTTAGATTGATACTGTCGATTCCAACAGGGTACTTCTCTGAAATCCGATTCCTACAGGTAACATTTTTACCAGAGCTCATCCATAGGGGGGGTGCGGATAATAAATGGAATGACCCATTATACAAACAACATGCGGTTTTAACTTGCATATATTCAAGACGATATTCGAGCATGCTGTAGGCCTGTATATGCACATGTATTCAAAATATGTAAAACGACACCAAATAGTGTGCAGTATTCCTGTTTAAATCAAATCTGATTTTGTGTCGACCATTGATATATGCTGATTCAAGTATAAACTCGATAGTTCATAGTGTTTAATTGCCGGTATCAATCTTATAATTTTACATTAAAATTTATAGGGGTTGATATTTATGATGTTACTCTGAGTGTGTATCCACACTGGGCAAAAATATGCCTGGCAAGGGTGGGAATCGAACCCACGACCTTTGGAAATTACTAGCCCAATGCTCTGCCAACTGAGCTACGTGGTCAGATTGGTTCGAGTATGTGATATTTCGGAACTGACTCTACTTCCTTCGACATCAATGTAATCTAATAATCGTGATTTTTTTGTGTGTTGGTGTTGTGTACTCAGGTGAATATGATACCGGTATTTGTGATGTTACTCTGAGTGTGTATCCACACTGGGCATGCTTGAAAAATATGCCTGGCTACAGTGAGAATCGAACCTACGACCTTTCGAATACTAGCCCAAAAAAATCATGATTATTAGATTACATTGATGTTGAAGGAACTGGACTCAGTTCTGAAATATCACATACTCGAACCGACCTGACCGCGTAAGCTCAGTTGGCAAAACATTGGGCTAGTAGGTTCGATTCCCACCGTGGCGAGGCATTTTTTCAAGCTTCCCTGGTCTGGATATACACTCCGAGTAACATCACAAATGTCATATTCACCTGAGTACACAACACCGACACAAAAAAATCATGATTAGATTACATTGATGTTGACGGAACTAGACTCAGTTCCGAAATATCACATACTCGAACCGACCTGACTGCGTAGCTCAGTTGGCAGAGCATTGGGCTAGTATTCCAAAGGTCGTAGGTTCGATTCCCACTGTGGCCAGGCATATTTTTCAAGCTTGCCCGGTGTGGATACACACTCAGAGTAACATCACAAATATCATATTCACCTCAGTACACAAGACCAACACAAAAAAAAATCATGTTTATAGGGGTTGTTCATATGAGAATGTCTATATAAGGGGCCTGTTTAAATGGAGGCAAGTTACCCAGCAAGGCGAGTTTATATGACAAGTTCTGGCAGAAAGACACAAAATCTTGCCCAGGTGAAATGACTTAGTTTACAATCCATGTAAACACTTTACTCAGGAAAGGTAGAAATTTGTCTTGCATTTAAAATAATAGCTTACAAATAAATATGAATCATTAGATATCAGCTTTCCTGAATTTCTTGGCATTAATTCTTGTATTATCATTATATTTTGTATGTAATGATTTTAAATCTTTTAATTAAGCTACTTTGTGTTTTGCACAAATTTAATGCTAAGTTTCTGTTTATATGGAATTTGCTTAGCAAATGCTATATAAGGCCACATAAAATAAATTCCTTGATTCTCATCACTAGAATTTGAAAACGTTGAAGAGCCGGGAGGTTTATATTTTATATTTATATAATTTATCATCAATAAATAAAAAAATAATTCCTAACATTTAATATTTCTGTGATTTCCAAAGTGAAGTGTCACAAACCAAAATGAACATATTTCTCCACGAACAATGACTCAACCCTTGAACTGGATGCGAAGTTCCGTTAAAATGTAATGAAATTTCTTTCCAAAGGTTCGATTTGTTTGAAATTGGCAGTTTAAAATGGCACTAAAAACCCAATTTTAAATATAAAAAACTTAACTGTCTTGAAATATTTTGTCTGGCGGTTCATTTATATTGTATAACAAAATATAAAAAAAATTTCACGCGGCTCTTAAAATACAGTCGGGCGGTGATGAGAATCAAGGAATTTATTTTATATGGCCTAAGCCAATTCCATACAAACAGTAATTTGCCTTGCTTGCATGGCTAACTCACTCGACTTTATATTTACAGGCCTCAACTATCCGGCAGTCTAGCTGGCTAGTTTCTGTGTGAATTGCAACACACAGGACAGGCTATCCCACAAACTAACAAGAAATTCCCCCTGCATTATTGGCAAGAAAAAGGAAGTTTATGTTTATTTGGCAAACTGCTATAGGTCTGTTAAATGAGTTAATATCACTAACGTCTTATTTCTTAATATGCCTACTTATTTCCAACTGAGGGGAGAGAAATAATATCTGGGCTAATTCGGCCAAGTTTATCCATTCCTGTTTTGCTTTGAATTGAATACACGTTGATCTTTTATAGATTCTAAGATCATACATAATTTTCAAAATTTGCATGGAATATTCAGCTCTGGAAAGAAGTCCAAGCACTAAAAGTTTGTAATTATGAAAATAAATTGGTAAATTCACCCTTACAGATTTATTGCATCCATGTCATTTTCCTGGGTTATAGAAAGTTTTAGGCATAGGTTAATTAGCATAATTATATACTGAGTGAACTTTTGCAATATTAGACAGATTTAGATTCAGGATCAGGGCCATACGCAAGAATTTTTCACCAGGGGGCAGTAAGGCCTATATGCTGAAAAAATCCCAAATATCCAAAGAATAATTAATAATGACATTCTAAAAATCGTAAATATAGTTTTCTTTGGGGGCAGCTACCGTCCTCCACCCCTCCCCCCCCTCCCCGCTGTATACGGCCCTGTTCAGGATGTGTGATGGTGTGAAAATATTACAGTTTATTTAGCTTCCAGATCTGTCCACCATGCAGTAATTCGCCTTGTCTTGATGTTCACATCTTCAATTTAAAAGCTCTTTTCCACTCATTGCAAAACCAGGTGACCAGCCTGCTGTGACTGCTTCCATCTGATTGAAATAAACTGTTGAGCATTGTGATTGGATAACATTTCTTGCAGCTAGCTTGCGAGTTGGTTTTTGCCATGAGTGGAGGAGGGTCTTAAGTCTGTTTTGTTCACAGCCAATGTGAAAGTCTATTTTATTTTTACTTTATATTTAAATGACTATGTAATTAATCATATATCATGCATACTGTACATCCATGTAATTCTTTGTTAGGATAACGAAGATCATGAAGTTTGGTGCTCCAAACGTTCTGGTAATGTACCTGTCCTCTTGGTGGAAAAGACGAAATGTTACCTACAGTGTTATCGTTGGAAAGAGAATTCTGGCGGAAGTGGACGTAACAGAGCTGAATGAAGCACTGCAGTGCTGGCAAGTTGTTATCGTTTAGTTTTTGATTATCCACACTTTCTGGAGATTGGATTAATTGTTCCCCAGCATTATGTATTTCAAGATATTAATGTGCCTCAAGAGGTTGCTGGTTTATTTCAGTCAGCACTAAAAAGTTTCCGAAAATTCAAGGCTGATTTAGAGTAGAACATTGAATTTGGCATGTGTATATGTACTGTCTATACTCTCTCCATTAATTTATTTAATTGTTTGATACAGTATATACCAGCAGCTAGGTAACTTGTCCTTGTTGCATGCATCCCGGGCTCAAGATAATGGCCAGTCAACAGTCCATGACCGGCCAAAAATCCCTGTTGACCAGTCACTTTATATCCTCATCAGTCATCGCACACAAATTCACCTTCATACAAATAATGTGATTGTGAAAGTCTTCAGTGTTTTAAAACGTGAAACAATACATATGAGATATCATGGAGATGTCCAATTTGAATGAGGCAGTACTTGCACTTCTTAGTTCTTGCCAGTTTCTACCTTCTGGATTTTGATTATCCGTGGATGCAGGAAATTGGTTTGAATGTTTTTCAGCATTAGATTTTTAAGACACAAATGTGCCACAAGACATTGCCAATTTGTTTAAGTCGACGATGACAAGCTACCAGAGTTTCAAAGTTGATATGCAATAAGCTGGTACTAATACAGTATGTACTGTATGATGAATATCATGTGGTGTAGAAGTTGAACTTTTATATACAATATAAACTATTGCATGCAAGGTGCCATGTATTCTTTATAATTGCTTCCAGTCTATAATCGATATATCAGTACTATAACTTGTTGGTCCTTATAAAATAAAAATAATATATCTCTTCCTTAAACTAAGAAATTTTAAAGAGAAAATATTCCTAAAATAAGAATTGAGTTTTCTTACTTTAAGAAATATCTCATGATTTTCTTAAGATTTTCTTAAGAAAAAAATTCTTAAGAAAATTAGTAAGAAAATTTTCTTACCAGTCTCCCAAGAAAATTTGGACTTATTTTAAGAAAATTTTCTTAAAATAAGAAATTTTAAAGAAAAAATATTCTTAAAATAAGAAATTGGTATTCTTATTTTAAGAAAAATCTCATGATTTTCTTAAGAAAAAAATTCTTAAGAAAATTAGTAAGAAAATTTTCTTACCAGTCTCCCAAGAAAATTTGGACTTATTTTAAGAAAATTTTCTTAAAATAAGAAATTTTAAAGGAAAAAATATTCTTAAAATAAGAAATTGGTATTCTTATTTTAAGAAAAATCTGATGATTTTCTTAAGAAAAAAATTCTTAAGAAAATTAGTAAGAAAATTTTCTTACCAGTCTCCCAAGAAAATTTGGACTTATTTTAAGAAAATTTTCTTAAAATAAGTTTTTTTTTTCTTAAAATAAGAAAGTGATTTTTTGCTGTGTAGGGATTAATAGTACGAGAGATGCATGGCTTGTTACAAAAGAACTACTAACAGTACCTTCGTCACTACCACCATCTTTTTCCTAGTTCGAATAAAGAAATTAAGAAGTTTAATGTTGGCAAAATACTCATACATTATCAATTTAGAACTCTTACGCTGGATTATTAGAACTCTTTACAACTGTTAGGCCATGCATTACCAATTTAGAACTACATGTATGTGGTGTTAAAACATGAAACACATGCAATTAAGCTATACGTTTTGGTTTGTGGAAACACCACGTAAATTTATTACTGCAAAGCTTCCGATCCGTAAGCCCAGATCTTCTTCAATGCTAATAATATCTGTATGAAGATCGGCGCTTACGGATCGAAAGCTTTCTATATAGCTTTCGAAAAATAATCTGTATACATGGCGTTTCCAAAACTACAGGATTACCATGTAACACACCTAAACTCCCCCACCCGAGAAAGAAGCGGCTCATAATAAAACTAGTGCCACTAAATCCAAACGTTATTCTTCAGAATTCTATGGTACCTCATACTCATTGTTTCGTTTCCTTGGTTTCTTGGCACGTTTCTTCCGAAGTATACTGCGGTCTTCAACAATGTTTAGCTTCACCAGTTGATTTATAACCTGAGAAGAGTTTAAAGGTATAACAATACAATAAATGAAAAAATGCAAATGTACATATAGGGATATTCTAACATGTCTAAATCAAGCTAAAATATGATAACTAATCTCGAATCATGAAACGTATTCCAGTTCTCTAATTATTACTTACATAAGTTGTATAATAACCAGATAACTGGAATCCAAGGCATTGAACCTCGTGGTGAGCACATGCTTTCTGTCTCAACTCAGTCTGATGTCATTCACATTTGGTCGGGTACAATCCGAATAATTTTCCAGCCGACCATGCACCTAGCCTTAACTCATTCCTTATTCGATTAAAGTCCTAACCCAATTCTAATCCAGCCTAATCATTCCAATCAAATCTACTCTTATACCACTTAATTATACAGTATAAACACACCTTACGAAGTGCAAAATTCACTTCCCATGCAGCGTTTTAACACTTCCACTGCGATTTCAAACTGAACTAAACATGCAAGTCAAATTCTGATTTCTACAAAAATACTTTACCTGTCGTCTTGATCGAGTTTTGTTGGTCATACTCATCAAAATACCACCAACAATATCTACATAGAATCGAAATAATTTAGCTGAAACAAAACTTGTTTCTTAAGTATGGTATATGTGCACCAACAAATGAGTCATGATGTGCAATACATATACCACACCTTCACTATCCTTGAACTCTTCAAACAAATTACGTAGTTCGTTTTGTTCTTCCTCAGGCCACGCATTTTTGTTCACAGGTTTTCTAAACAATAAGAAGTACAAGCTTCATATTATACATACCGTAATGTGCACGGAGGTGGAAGTCCTATAAGCAATCAAATGAAGAGAGGCTTCATTCAAACAAAAAACACGTTCTTGAGATGATGTCACTCTGAACATGTCCACACCTGGCAAGCTGAAAAGTTTGCTGGAGTCCAACCCGCGATGTTTGGCTCGCTAGTCCAGTGCTCTACCAATTGAACTAGGAAGTCAAGTCTTAACCTCGTATATCACATACTAGTTCACCTGCTAGTTCGGTTGGTAGAGCATTGGACTTAAGCCAGTTTTCCACTTCAAGCGTATCGTACCGAAACGTATAAAAAATGTTTAAATTTCAAAATTTAGTGATTGTTGATTGGTTAATACTTCCATAGTACGCGAAAAAGTTGACTTGCGACGAACTTTTCATTTTGATACGCGAATACACCCGGAAGTACGTGGATTTATTAACCTCTTTTCAATCTACGCATGCTCACCAGTACGTTTCGGTGCGGTACGGTTGAATGGAAAACTGGCTTAACAAACCACACCCGAGTACATACACCACAATCATTGCATTCATAAAAAAACTTACTTTTTTAAAATCTCTTTATTTTCAACCAAACCGAGTGTGATTAGCTTCCCAACAACCTATTTAGAATGAGAGAATGGATACAATAAATACGACAATAAGCCTTAGAAGTGCTTACGTCACGAAATTTTTAATACGCAGGACTTGTGGAATGCACAGTGCATTGTGGGATACTCATGGGTCAATAATTCATTCTTTCGAAATTACGTGACGTAGGCACTTCTAAGGTCCATTTACTATGAAAATAAATGAAGAGAGACCAGCGCTTTTTTGAGAATCTTTAGCGTTTTTATTCACAGAAAACACATAAAAAATCAAGCTGCTTTATAATACTACTATAAATATGCACTAAACGAGATACGTACCTGTCTCCTGGTTCTGAACTCATTGTTAATCGCGTTGAGAATGTTCTCGACAAGATCTATTTTCACGAAAATGGAAGCTAAATCAATCCGAGTCCTATAAATTTTACTTAAACTACGTCTACCGTCCTCCCTTCTAATTTTTGAATTCTCTTTATTACATTTACAAATTCAAAAAGTGCATGTGTCCCAGATTCATTTCGGGATACTTGCACTATTCCTGAGCC
>CACRXK020016760.1:0-11113 GCA_902702795.2 Paramuricea clavata | reverse complement strand
GTATCAGGCTATCTTCCTGTTTCATTAAACAAAAAGGCTTTTTCTTGCCTGAACTGGGTTCTCTTTTAGCATGGTATGTTTGTAGAGGTGTCATCCCCTTACCACTCTCTATGCACTTTATCTCAACACATCCATAAGGCGGGTTACTGGTGGGATCAAAGACAACCCTGTCAGGGGAAGCACCAAGCCAACTGTATTTTGGGTTGATAACTAATCCACAAGGAAATATCTGAAGTCCAGTATGACCATGCCTCTCTTGGTATTGCACATAGTATTTGGCCACAGGATCCTCATTCTCACAGCCATATCTAAGTGAACTAACATTTAGATTCTTTGTGGCACCAGTGGTCATTGCATTGACAAGTTTTGAACAGTCTTCCTTTTTTCTCTTAAGTACTTTTCCGAAATTAGAAGATGTCAGTCGATACTGCCTATGGTTGTACCATGCAACACTATTTGACTGGTTTCGAGTGGAAGATTCAATTTTGAATGCTTTCTCAAGGTCTACCTTTACTGAATCATTAAAAAATTGTCTGGCATCCTCAGATAAATTTTCTGGAAGTTCCATTTCTCTGACAGAATCATCGATTAGTGGAAGCTTTATTGGAATATACTTTGAAGTGGAACTGCTTGCTACTTGTGCTATCTGTGATTCACGAACAGTTAAAATATTTTGTTGCAAAGATTTGAGTGGGATTCGTGTTGCATTTTTCAAAGGGCTCTGGATGGGACAACTGATTGTCATAACTGTTGACATATGATTATTCGGAATAATACCAATAGGGCTTGGAGTAGTCGGTGACATTAAAACTTCTGGGGTAGTGGGTGATTCCAAAACTTTGGTTGTTGAAACTTCATAAGCCCCAACATTGTTATCACATGAAATGTCATATGACATTTCTGTGTTTTCTTTGCCCTCTTTTTCAACAACAGTAAAAAGGACACAGTGTGGATTTACAGTTTTGAGGCTATTGGTGAGATTGAGCAAAGGCATTGTACTCACCTGAACTAGGTACTGCTGGTAGCCTTGGCTTTTTCCCATACTGATGTTTAACTGGTCTCATTTGACTTATTTCCTTGGGACTGAGTTTTCTGCTACGTGGTTTGTTCCATTCACACGGCTTTGATGTACACAAAGTGCTACTGGAGGAGGGTTGATTATAGGTCTTGGCATAATCCTCAACAGCAAACAGTAATGCTGCAATATGATTGCATGCTTCACCTAACCTACAAACAGAAGCAAAATTAATTAAGAAAACTACATGTCAACCAAGAATATTATACATCCAACTATTATTTGTTTGTTTGCTTGCTTAATATCTTATTTATAATTTAGAATATCGTAAAAACATATATAACAAGACCGTAAACAGATGCATGTTGCTTACCCTGCTGTGCAGTTACAATCTGCAGATAAGACTTTAGCAGTTTCTTTAACGACGGAAATCCAGGTCTCATAAACACGGTCTGTGCGCATTGATGGTAAAATCTTTGCTTTTACGAAGCAATAATTACTAGTTGCGTTAATAATACTAAGTTTAATATCTTGTACATGGCCATCCATGAAAAATTTGAAAGCTTTTAGCTGTTTAAAACACTTCATGTCTTCTTTTGCGTAGAATTTGCATTTTCCATACACTAAATAGTCCTTAATTTCATTAACAGTTATTACTGGTAGATATGAGGGATCCTCGGTCCAGTTGTTTAGTGTTTTAGGATTTGGGAGATCCTCAAATGGAGTTTTAAGCTTGTTGATCATTCTTTTCTCTCGCTCATTTTTCTCTCTCATTTCCCTGTTCACAGGTAATTCAGTGCCGTCTTGTTCGGCTTTTGTTACACGAGTGATCAAGTCTTGTTTTCTTCCTGAAACGTTAAGTCCACGAGCTTTAAGCCACGTTTTTAATTCGTCTTTCTTGCACCCTTGCAGACTTTGTTGATCCGCCATATTGAAAATTGGCGCCATGTACTTACCAGAGCCTCGCTTTCACACTCGGCCACACGTATCCTGGGAAAGGTCTATTTGGATGTACAGCTTTGCAGATATGGACCTGCAACTGTTTTCATTGAATTTTTGAATAACAGGTTGTGTCATTATGGCGTATTTGGTTGAATTTCATGCGATAACCAAAATATTACTAACTTTTAGAGAAATTACTAAAAAAATTACCAAAAATTTTCAATTACCAAAAAGTCAGAAAAATCATGAAATATTACCAAAAGTAATCAAAATTACCAAATCTGGTCACACTGATTCGTATTTCCATGACTAACATGATGTTAAACGCGAGCGTGCGTTCAGCGTTGGCGTAATTATGAATACTTCATGTTGAAACAATGTTTGCAAAATATTGGCGAGGGGTTGTTGCATACATGTATTTCTAGATTATGTGTATGTGTAAGAACCCTTGTCAATAGGGGCAATAGGGATATTTTGAAAGATTGAGTGACATTTGTGTTTTGTTTTTTCACTCTTTGTCATTTACAAAAACAACAATCCCGCACTATTTTGCTTTCTTTCCACTCGAATGTCGGCTCATTTAAATAAGTAATAATTAAAATTTAGAACTTAACCCAAACAAAACACCAGAATTCAACTTTTCATTCAAATTTCGTCTGATTTTATCAGGTTTTTACTCGGAAAATAAAGAAAAAATATAAAAGTTTGGTAGACCGCGCACGTAAGGGGATTGAGAATGAGGCACTTTCTCGGTATATGAGCAACCGAAATAGGCATACAATACTTTACACATCGCATACCTTAATGTACCTTAGCCTACCTTAGGGTACCTTACCCTACCTTAGCTACCTTAGCCTACCTTAGACTACCTTAGCCTACTTTAGGGTACCTTAGACTACCTTAGGGTACTTTAGACTACCTTAGGGTACCTTAGCCTACCTTAGGGTATCTTAGACTACCTTAGGGTACCTTTGATTACCTTAGCGTACCTTAGCCTACCTTGGCCTACCTTAGGGTACGTTAGCCTACCTTAGGGTACGTTAGCCTACCTTAGGGTACCATAGCCTACCTTAGCCTACTTTAGCCTACCTTAGGGTACCTTAGCCTACCTTAGGGTACCTTAGACTACTTTCGCCTACCTTAGGGTACCTTAGACTACCTTAGCCTACCTTAGGGTACCTTAGACTACCTTAGGGTACCTTAGACTACCTTAGGGTCCTTAGACTACCTTAGGGTACCTTAGCCTACCTTAGCCTACCTTAGACTACCTTAGCCTACCTTAGACTACCTTAGCCTACCTTAGACTACATTAGCCTACCTTAGGGTACGTTAGCCTGCCTTAGGGTACCTTAGCCTACTTTAGCCTACCTTGGCCTACCTTAGGGTACCTCAGCCTACCTTGGCCTACCTTAGACTACTTTCGCCTACTTTAGGGTACCTTAGACTACCTTAGCTTACCTTAGGGTACCTTAGCTTACCTTAGACTACCTTAGGGTCCTTAGACTACCTTAGGGTACCTTCGCCTACCTTAGGGTACCTTAGCCTACCTTAGACTACCTTAGCCTACCTTAGGGTACCTTAGACTACCTTAGCCTACCTTAGGGTACGTTAGCCTACCTTAGGGTACCATAGCCTACCTTAGGGTACCATAGCCTACCTTAGGGTACCTTAGCCTACTTTAGCCTACCTTGGCCTACCTTAGCCTACCTTAGGGTACCTTAGACTACCTTAGCCTACTTTAGGGTACCTTAGACTACCTTAGCTTATCTTAGGGTACCTTAGACTACCTTAGGGTACCTTAGCCTACCTTAGCCTACCTTAGGGTACCTTAGCCTACCTTAGCCTACCTTAGGGTACCTTTGCCTACCTTAGGGTACCTTAGCCTACCTTAGACTACCTTAGGGTACCTTAGACTACCTTAGCCTACCCTAGCCTACCCTACCCTACCCTAGCCTACCTTAGGCTACCTTAGCCTACCTTAAGCTACCTTAGCCTACCTTAGCCTACCTTCCTTAGAGTACCCTTAGCCTACCTTGCCTACCTTAGGGTGCCTTAGGGTACCTTAGGCTACCTTAGCCTACCTTAGACAACCTTAAGGTGCCTTAGACTACCTTAGGGTACTTTAACCTACCTTAGCCTTCCTTAGCCTACCTTAGGGTGCCTTAGGGTACCTTAGGGTACCTTAGGCTACCTTAGCCTACCTTAGACTACCTTAGGGTACCTTAGACTACCTTTCACTACCTTAGGGTACCTTAGCCTACCTTAGGGTACCTTAGACTACCTTAGGGTACCTTAGCCTACCTTAGGCTACCTTAGCCTACCTTAACCTACCTTAGACTACCTTAGGCTTCCTTAGCCTACCTTAGGGTGCCTTAGGGTACCTTAGGCTACCTTAGCCTACGTTAGGGTACCTAAGTCTCCTATAATTGATGTTTATCTGCAGATCACAATGTGTCTACTGGAGTTTCACAGGTCTCAATTTTAGGCCCACTATTGTTTTTGGTATACTTTATCAACTATGTTATAGAGGCAATTGAGCACTCAAGTATTGTCAACTATGCTAATGACACCATTCTGTATGTTGCGGAAAGGATGTAAAATCAATTGAAACCAAGTTGTCGAAAGGATATGGACAGTTTAGCAGACTGGCTTAGGGATAACGAGAGATTATTAATTAATCTAAAGAGAGGGAAAACAGAATCTCTTATTTGGAACTGCGCAAAGGATTGCAAACTTAGTGAACCTCTTAAAGTATCAATATCACATCCATCACCCATTGTTATTACAACAAGAGATTATATACAAATTTCTGGGAGTATTACTGGATAGTTCACTGAATCTAAATTCAAATTTTGAGTCGTGCTATAAACGGGCAGCTGGAAGATTAAGACTGCTGGAAAAATTGAGAATCTACTTGGATCAAGCGGAAGCCAACGCCATTTATTGTTCGATAATATTACCAATGCTTACGTATTGTGGCATCTTACATCTTTAGCTCACACAGACTCAAATAAACAAACTTTCATCTTTCTATGATCATGCGGTGAAAGTTGTTTTTAAATATGGCAATGTAGATCAAGATCATAATCTGCCATCGGCCATTAATGTAAATAAAATTAGGGCATGTTAAATAGCGTTGAAGTGTCTGAACAATGACACCTGTGAACATTTCAAGGACTATTTTACTTTGCAAAATCGTGGTAAACATACAAGGAATAATAGACACCTAGCTTTTAAGATTACTATTATTAAGACTGAATATGTGCGAAGATCATTTTACTACATGGGAGCAAAGGTGTATAACGAGCTCCTACTTGAGATTCATAAAGCTGAGAGTACAAATGACTTTGAGAAACAGCTAAACGAACATTTCAGAAATCCGTGAACATGGACACTCTAACTCTATAGATTTATATTATCTTATCTTTAATTTTTTGTATCTATATTTAGTGCATGCGTAAACACAGGACACACGTTGACAACAGCACTTTTTACTGTTGAAGTGTCTATGCTTCCATTTGAAATGAGATTAAGTATTTACACTTCCTTCATCGTTCCACATTTTCATTATTGTTCTGAAAGCTGGCATTTCTGCAATAAGTCATCTTCCGACAAGTTGGAGAAAGTCAGTGAATGCGCAATTCGTTTTGTCTTTAAAGACAAATCTACTCCATATGAAGAACTGCTTAATAAAATAGGAACTATACCATTGAGACACCAAAGATCTAGAGTTAAGAAAATAATATCGAATGTATATAAATTAATAAACGACTCTAACTCACCGGAAAGCCTGAAAGTCTTTCTAAATCTCAGACAAAGTACATACTTGCTTAGAGGTAAAGATATGTTAAAACTGCCCAAAGTAAATTCGACCACGTATGGACTGAAGTCTTGGCGGTATCAAGCCGCCAAATTGTGGAACGCTCTTCCTGACCTAGTTAGATCGGCAGAGAACTAAAAGGCTTTTAAAAACAGTATAAATGAGATTGACATTGAGCATATTCTGAATATTTCCAATGCATAATTGTGTAAATAGTTATTTAGTTGATTTATTTAGATATATAATAGATAGAAATTGTGGCATTACCTGTAAATTAGCTGAGTGTAGCTAAGCGTAATTGTTTCATGTTAAATAAATTGTATTGTATTGTATTATTATATTATTATTATTATTACTATATTATTCAATTAATTAGTTGTAAAAAAATTAATTAATTATTATTAGAACTTATTTGCTCACTATTATAATTGCATTGATATTTTTAGTGTCCCTTGTTTTATCTAATCGACCCAAAAATCTAATAATGAGGAATTAACTAGCTATGTCAATTTCTGTTAATTATCGTTCAACTTGGTGCTGACTTGGACATGATGTTAATTCTTTGTTTGCAATCGGGTGACTTTTCATCCAAATGACGGGCAATCCAAACAACGTGTGGACGAGAATGGTTGTAGCAAGAAAAATTGGACGGCAATTCATTTTTTGAGTCTTAAATAGTCTCTAAACTCGATCAATACATTCAAAAAGCGTTTTTTTGTTATACCTGCCCATCAACTGAAATCCCAAAATTACGGTCATTGCAAACAAAGAATACTCAATGAACTTTGAAATATTATATGATTTATTAAGCTGGATTTCCACTTGAAAAAAAAATTCGCGATCCAAACTTTTCGCTCGATTTCTTTTGAATTGTGAGCGGTCAAGTAGAACTGATTTATTCGGATTGTCGCAATTCAAAAGAAATCAGGCGAAATATTTCGATGGCACATTTACTGAGACAATTCTGACAGAAAGTGTTTCAATTGTTCTTCAATTGTGCGATACGCCAGTTCCTTAATCCTCCTAATCCTCGACAATTTGTTTTTAACTTGTTTCTCAGTTTTTGGGTGAGCATTGAAATTCTCAAACACTCTTCCAGATTCAGGGATGCTTGCATTGAAATTCTTGGTAAGATCGTGGAGTTTTTGATGTCGGTATCAGCATTCAGTGTTTCTGGATTGGTAACAACATGCTGCATAAAAAGAAAATTTTCTTTGTCCGTCCATTTACAGTATGAGACTTCTTCATTCTCGCTATTCATGTATTCCGCTCCATCTTTTCGCTCTCCACTCATGTCTGTTCGTGCTCTTCATCTTGTTTTAGGTTTATCACTCTTTTCAACAACTATTTTCATACCAAATGGATTGCTGCATTCTTTGCATTTGCATGACTCTCCACAACCCTTCTTGGCACGTAGACAAGGACAGTGAGACGAGTAAGTCCGACCAGATTCCATCTTGCTATCCTTGCAGTTTTCCTTTGATTTCAAAGCTTTCCTGTTCATACCACAGGTGCATTTATTTTCTTTTTCCGCGACGTTCTTTTCATCTTCTTGGGTTTCTAGTTCTTGAAAAGCATCATAGGGTCCAGGTCCGTCTGGTGAGAATGTAATAAATATTTTGTCCCCTACGTTTTTGAATTTGTCGGGTGTTATGGTTATAAAATGGTAGCCCGTTATGCTTGTCAGTAATATCAGAGGCATCAGCTTTAGAACATTCGCTAATGCCTTTACCATCAAATCTCCCATATCTCTGGCAAACACACTTGACCTGTCAAATCTTTCCACCATGTCATCATACTCGTCATTCATGCTTGTTTTGTTTTCAGTTCGTTCGTCATTATACTTCGAAGCCTTTGTGAGATCAAATCGACATTGGAAGTTGATTTAATGCCTAAATAACTGTAGTATTCACTGCTTCCATGCAAAAAGTGTTTTGAAATAATGAAAGCAACCATGTTAAACAAACAGTTTCCGTCCTTCGACATGGGAATGACTTTCATTCTAAAGTAATTATTTTTGTGAAATGATAACCATTTCTGTAAAATATTAGAAGGATTAGAAGGGTTAATAATAAATCAAGGCTGGGTTAATCAAGTTGTTAATTTCGGGATAAACTGCTGTACGTACATTCTAATTTTTAAATAATACGTAGAAGCTTTTGTTTATATTAATTTGTGCTGGAGAGTATGTTTTTAACCATTGAAACGAGTTTTCAACCGAAACGTCCGAAAAAACTATTACAATTGATACATGACAAGGATATAAGCATGTTTTTAGCCAGAGTGTTTTAGACTGCTACATTTTCTATATATGCACGAGTGTTGAGTGTACATTCGTAGTTTTGTACGGTATAAAGTAATAGTTGGTTTAAGTGACGAAATTTATAAACAACAAGCCCAAAATCCAACATTAAATATGTATAGAAAGAAACTGAAGTTTTTCCTGTGCTTGGAGCTATTATTTAACATTTAACATGAAAAAAAAAACACAGAAAGATCATGCACGTACCTGTAATCTGTATACTCCAAACAGCCATTTTAATATATTGATTTGTCCTCAAAACAATACTTCACAAAAAATAAAGATCGCAGAAGATTAATTTCTGCCTTTTGCCAAGTTAATATGGTCAGGTACAAACACTACGTACTAGATGTCCAAAAGGTAAAACCAATAAAGTTGTCATATCACTTTGCATGCATGGTCTTTTCAACAGCATGTAGACGTTGTTCGAACTTCGAAGCCTCTGCCAAACCAGTTCTTTTTCAGTTGAAGTATAAGCAATCCAAGTGCAAACACATATTAAAACCGATCAGCAAAGTGTCCAGCTAACATATAGATAATTGTTGAACATAGTTGGAAAGAAAAACCCCTCTTTTTTACGTTTTAAAATGAACTTCGAGATGAACTTTGCATAGCCACATGCACTTCGAAAGTTCAAAACGATGTGAATAGAATAGCTCGCGCGTGAATAGAATAGCTCTGTGCTGTCATGTGTTCTAGTTTCCTTTGAATTTAGCAAAGGCATGTTCGATATAGGGAGGTGTCAGTTTGAAAAAGGTTTTGGTCAAAACTTTCACTCATATATAGGCATCTTCATTGCAAAACAATAGTTGATGGTTTTCGGCAATTATTTATACTACCCCCCAATTAAAAGCATGGAGTGTGCATCACATCCATCACCTTTTCCACTTGTTTTTTTTTTCAAATCTGATCTGTTTTTCAGTTTAAAATAATACATGGAATCTGTGTCTCGTAAAGTAACTCCTTACACCTTTACAAGAAAATCCTGAGAAGGAAATAACTATTTTAATAAATCTGTATTGATAAATGTCAGCATTCAAAATTTATTGATTTATATCTTTCATTTTATATAGGCTTGTTGAAAAGTATGAATACCATCAAGGTAGTTTTGTTTCTACAGAGTCTATCTTGCATGGTATAAAAGACATGGTCAGAGTCAGAGATTCAAGATAAGTCTATACCGTCAGTTATTGGAAAAATAATTGCCCAAGCATGGGGGAAAAATGTAATCAAATGCAAGGAATCCAGGAAAAATCAGTCGGGGTACAAAAGCCTGCGTATACGATCTATACAGTGCAACAGTAAACTTGAAATTACAAAGTTCGACGAAGAAACTGTTGATGCTATACGTGGAATATGCAACAAAAATGAAGGTTGGATTATTGATGTTGTGTCTCAAGAGAAAAGAGCAATGTCCTTATTAAAAGCTCCTCATTTCAAGCATGAAGAAGAAGGCACATCTATTATTGTGGATGGTCGACATGTTTTAATGGAGCTCAATATCAACCTATATCCCGCAGTGAACATGACTCTATGAACCCACGACAAACCAGTGCCACTTGAAAATATCTTGAATTGTTTTAAAAATGACAGTTCAGTTTCTCTTCATGCCATAGATACTGTACTTCACATCCTTAATGCAGTATCGCTATGTCTAGGAGCAGAAATTCCTTCTCATCGCAATGAGGTCAAAGACAGTGAGTTGCAGCTTCCTGTCCTCGGTTCTCGACTTGCACACGTCGCATTCTCCAATGGCAATGTCGATACAACGTGATTAATTTCATCTTCATGTTTGCTCCTGGTGACCGTTGGTACCTTATGCCATAATTGTGTCTATGCTAACAAGTTACATTGCAATAGAGCAAGCAAGCGGAAGCGTGCCGAACAGACTGAAACCAATTCAAATAAACGCAACGAAAGATATTTGAACAGGAGTGGTTTCACGGTGGGCATAAAAGACAGTGAATTTGGCCAAGTACATATAACTTTCTCTCGTTAGTTTGGAATATCACAAAACTCCCTCACAGGATAGAACTTAACATTCCTAAAAATCGTATGTTTTTTGTTTTTCGATTTTGTTACATTTTGGCGGGAAAATGACGTGCCAACTTTGGCGCCAAAAAATTAAACACGAGCTAAGAACATGCTAGTAACTTTTTCGAAAAGATTGTCCTATAAGAATCTAAAAACTGTAAAAACATTAAAAATACAACAAGGCAGTGCGAAGATATGGCGATTCAAAGTTCTATTTTTACTGAAAAATCAGCCATTTTGTTACTAAAAATAGATTTTTTTCGAACTTTGAATCGCCATATCTTCGCACTGCCTTGTTGTATTTTTAATGGTTTTACAATTTTGAGATCCTTATAGGACAATCTTTTCAAAAAAGTTACTAGCATGTTCTTAGCTCGTGTCTATTTTTTTGGCGCCAAAGTTGGCACGTCATTTTCCCGCCAAAATGTAACAAAATCGAAAAACATACGATTTTTAGGAATGTTAAGTTCTATCCTGTGAGGGAGTTTCGTGATAGTCCAAACTAACGAGAGAAAGTTATATGTACTTGGCCAAATTCGCTGTCTTTTATGCCCACCGACAGAGGTGGGAATCGAATCCGCGCCTTTGGGATACTAGTTCAATGCTCTGCCAACTGAGCTGCGAGGTCAAGTCGGTTCGAGTGTGTGGTATTTCGGAACTAAGTCTATAGTGCATTCGATACCAACGTGTTCTTATGATCATCATATTTTATTTATCATGTTCGATCCGGATAATAATATAATCATATACTCAGTATATTTTATTCATCTACATTTATTTTTATTTTTTCGTAATTTAGAACTTTGTGGGAACCCATGGGTAACGTACATTTCGCCGGAGAAACCTTATCTTTTGCCGCTGGTTGGATTCAAGGTGCCTTGGAGAGTGGCCTCAAAGCCGCATATCAAGTTTATGCCCGTGGCAAGAAGAGAACAACCAGAAAAGAAAAATAATTGACACACGATGTATCTACTGTGATGGACTTCAAATATTGACAGTC
>CACRXK020016759.1:0-11114 GCA_902702795.2 Paramuricea clavata | reverse complement strand
AAAATAGTGGAAGAAAAGCCGTAATTATACTTATTGTTACAATCCATTTAATAAAATGCAACATTTGTTTGTTTTAATGAAAAAATCAGTTATTTTTATGAGAACGATTTGTTATTCCATCTCAATTTTTTTAATCTCCAATCGCAATAACGTAAAATATTATTACCCGCGAACCAATGAGTCAAATTTAAGAAACAACCCACTGTTAGAAAGCTGAATGGCTACGCTTTAAAATGAATGTAAACTTTAACGTTTTCGTCTATTATTTGTTTAGCAATTTACATTTCAGTCGAGGATTGCGCTTTTTTTGATACACCCTGTATAGGAACAAAAATATATTTTACACAACAATTTTATTTCATGAAAAGGCTTTACAATGCATATGCACTATATGGCTTCAAAATGTAACAAACAAGCGTTCGCATTCACCCAACATAAACAATATATATATTTACAATAAAATGTCACTTTTTGTAAAAGTTAATGGTCACATTTGCCCCGGGAAAAGCTCCAGAATGAAAATTGACAGTTTCTTGGCTGTGAGAGGCAAAATTCTGAGTCAATACAGGTGACTGTGGGCAATTTGTAGTTTCAGACTCAGTATAAACTATTTCTTCTGCTTCGTTTACTAACACAATTTCACTAGAACTACTGGCATTCGTACTATTAAAGCAAGCACTACTGAGCGAGTGTGAAATTTGTTTTTGTTTTACCTCTGAGAGTCGTCTGGAATACGAGCGAATGCTGCTCTCAGATTTATGCCCAGAAACACGCATAATATGACGAGCTTCAAAATTACACTCGTCAAGTAACGAGACGGCTGTCGTCCTAATACGATAATTTGTATATGTTTGTGAAAGTTCCAACTCTTTGGAAATCCGACTCATTAAAGTACCTAAAGTGTTTTTACCAACAGGAACATTACAGTACCAGACTTCGTCGGTCTCTTTAAAATGTTCCTTTGCTTTAGGCTTCTGCCATAAACAAGATCGTTTCGGATTCAGCTTTGCTAAATAAAGTTCAAATGCCTTCACTGGACACAATGGGCCGTCTTGTTCATACATACGTCCTTCACCTGGGGAATCGTCTGCTTTGTCATGGCCTCTTTTGTTCTTATCTAATTCGTCAGCCGCCTGGTAAACAAACTTTCTTCCTGTCGTGAACAACTGCTTCGTGAGAAGTCGAAGGTTTTCTCTTCCTCGACGAATTAGGTGAAACATAATGTTGAACCAAATATCATGGCACGCCGATTGTAGCAATATTCAAACCAGCATATTTATACTCAATTCAATAAAAAACCTATTCAATTCAATAAAAACACATTCAATTCAATAAAAATTTGATATTTTAAACTTTTCAGCTATATTTTTCGGGCAATTCCGGTAATAGCTTTTGGAACATACGCACTTGCTTTCTCTTTTCTTTTTACGGATAGGTTTTTCCAATTCAACTTTTTAAAAATATCTTTTGAACGTATATCATAAGTATTTATATTTATTTAGCTTTGCCAACTAGGGCAGGGTCACCACAACAGCATATGCCAATTACTGTGGGCCCTTTTTTACCTAACCCACCCTGTCAACTTTCCCTGTGGGAGGAAACCGGAGTACCCGGGGAAAACCCACGGCTTTCGGCAGAGCGTTGACTTTTACTCTTTTCACATGGGGACTGGGTTCGAGTCGCACTGAGAAGGTACTTAGTGAGACTCGAACCTGCAGCCTCAGAGGTGAAAGGCAAGTGCGCTAACCACTTGGCCACCGAAGCCCCTAAACACATCGCGACCCCGACTGCGCTTAACTTTCCGCACGCAGCGCCCTTGCCGTATGAGCTAACGGCAAGCTCGGTATATCTCGCGATGTATTTCGTTGTGTTCTACATTATTTCTATTATGTGTTCTACGCAATGGAAGATGCTGGAAATTCATTTCTAGATAACCCGACACATGTATTTACACTGCACTATGTATTTTTACCCAGAATCAATCAAGCACTCCATGAATACCAAAGAGCTTTTAATGAGCATGGTATTAGAACAGCTAATAACTGGTCACCCAATCAAATGTGGCTTAATGGCATGATGAATGAAGAAAATCCGTTGAAACATGATGGTCTAGATGAAACTCCAGACGATTTGCAATATTATGGATATGATCCTCATGCACCTTCACCATTTGAAGACAGTGATAACAATGTTGTTGTTTCTCCCATTTATGAAACACCTGACACAAAATTTATGAGAGCTCCGCAGAGAGTAAATCCCTTAAGAGACTCCAATGATATGGGAATTGATGTGTACCCAGAAGCACTTACTTTAGTGAAAGAGTTGCTAAATATAGATGAAACACAACAAATGTAAGCATTGTTAGAAATTATACATAATTATTGTATTATAGGCTATATACTGTATTTACCAGCAAAAATAACAATATTAATGACACAGAAAATTCCATCTAAATGTAAAGCAGATATTTATACTGTATATCAACCACAACACAAATTAGGCATTCAACTTTGTATAAAAATGTAGAAGCCCATTACAAACTTAACTAAAAGGTAAATTATTTCGTTTTTACCTGATATAGCTAATTAAAAACCTTGTAATACAGCAATTACTGTAGCTTTAATTTATATACATGTATTACTTGTGTCCAAAATATTCGCTAACAAAAGCCATGTCATAGAAATCAAATAATGTGTCATCATCTGGGAGTCCTACTTCAATTGTAGGTCTTGGTAACTGTAATTTGCAACTGCATGTATTTGCGGTAGGTATGAACGACTTGTTTTCAGGGACTTCATAAAATGTGACAGAGGGTTTCGCTCCACGTTCATAGCCTAAAAGAGGTATTTCATCATCACATGTTGCAAATCGCAATATGTTATTGGAGGAAATACCAATGCGTTCACCATCTGCAAGAAACAATTTGAAATTAGGACAGCAATTTCACATTTATACTACCTACGCTGGTACAGACAATTTTATTAACAATATCCAGCAGTTCCAGCTGAATTTGTACATAATCTAAAAATCTAGATGATAAAATTTGGTGAAAAACAAAAAAGGATGTGTTACAAAGTACAGACTGCCTGGAAAAATTAATGTGTAAGTACTGAGGGTGCTTCCATCTTTTGTGTATCTTAGTCTCCTATATTCCTTTGAACTAAATTTGTTCATCAAAAATTTCTAGTGCCTGCTCAAATTTCACTGGATGTCATGGGCTTTAAATTGTCAGTCAAGCAATTTAAGATGAGAAAATTTACAGTTTCTGAAAAATGTAGTACATTTTTTAACAATTCATACAAAAACCAGATCCAACGGAAAATAAAATTAAAAAGAACATCAAAGGACAATACATGTCAGGAAATTCAATTAAAATTTTATCGCTCAAATGGCATTGCATAAATTAAATGCAAATCATATTTGCTCTGAACTTCTTACTTGCAACCTTTCTAAGATATTTCACGAACACTGCATATACATCATTTTCAAACTTTCTTTTGTTGGAGCCTTTCTCACTGAAACTGGGTGTGAACAAGTTGACAAATGATCTTAAGGTCAGGTTGGTTTGTCAGTGATTGAAGATATTTAGGAAATTTGGTAACTGGACTCCAACCTATTAATTAAACATATGCAGTACAATTGTTCAAACATGCATATTTGCTTTGTTTGGTGAATAACAATTTCGATGAAGAACATTGTTTGGATATGGTACCTGATATATGCCAAGCTTTTTAAAACCCAGACGTAGTTGACTTAGACAATCATTGAGAGAAACAGAATGAAAAACAATTTTCAAGGAAACATCACCTAGGAAATAAGGTATCTTTCCATTTTGTAATATGCTGAGTCCTAAAAACAAATTAGATTTATAATTATACACTATACTTTATAGTTAATATATATAATTCATATTCAATTCTCGTCAGTGTTGAAAAGATATAGAACCTCTCTCGCTTTCTGCTCAAGTTTGGATATCTTATATCTTATACAACACAGCCGCTGATTCTGTATACAGTACTGGTAAAATGTTTTAGAATACCCTTTCCCAGCTGTTACAGAAAATAGTCATGTCTAACTCAGAATGTAACCAATTTAAATGAAAAATTTAACCGTAATTTAAATATAATAATACAATTCACCTAATATAATTCCTGCTGTATAATAGTCTTCAGACATATGTTCTTTTAAACCATTCTTGAAATACTTGTTATATATTTCTAGGACAACAATTGAAAAGAACTCCTTTCGAGGTCCTCCAAGGTCTTGTGCTGTCTAGAAATAACATTACATACATGGATAAATGCTTTAATGAGATGGATTATGTACACATGCAGGACTTGTATATGTTGACGGAGAAAATTAATTACTGGTAAAAATGGTTTAAAAGTAGTTCAAACTAATTTTAGGTTAGGTTTGGGCTTAAGGTTATGGTTTTTTTTGCATTTCAACTTGATGAAAGACCCAAACCATAACCTAACCTTGAACCCAATGATAAATGTAACCCTCAACCAGATAGAAAAGTGCGAATAGATATATACTCAAAGAAAAAAAAAACTGTGAAATATCAAAAAAGAATAACTCACTTCGCCATAAAACTGCACTTCAAGTGTTTTCCGTACATTTTCTAAGGATTTCACCTCCTCAAATGATGTTTCTAAGATGTTGTAGCGGTCAACCATTATGAGACTGGTTTCTCCTTCTTCAACCCAACTAACATCTTGAATGCCCAGTCCTCTCCCTTCTACCATAATTTTTTGAAAGTACCTGAGTATCTCGATGGGATCTTCAATATTGTGTGATGTACAATAACCAACTATCTTTGTGGCAAGGTCATCAACTTTGGCATCATCATGTCCATCAATGTTAACAATGGAACAAGGAGTGTCAACAATTTCTGATGAAGCTTCAGTCGACGTTGGTTCATGTTGACGTTCATCGCATATTCCGCGTATTTGAACCATATCTAGGATAAATTAAAAATGACAAACATTTGCGTTAAATTAGGCCACTACGGTAAAGAAGTTTCATCGCCATGAGACTAAGCCAAGGCTACTTTAGAAGAGCTTGCTTATATAGAGCCAAGTCAACCAGATGAACAAGTTACTCAGCAGAAGCGAGTTTCTGTCTACACTGGGAAATGAATGTTTATCTCGAGGTTTATCTTAGGTTTGTAAAAGTTCAATAAAAAATATTATTTTTGTTGAGGGGGGGGGGGGAGGTTGTGCAACCCCCCCCAGATAATCTGCTGCTGCTGTATGGCCAGAATTTGTAAACATTGCAATATAATTTTTTCAATGTCAAATTCCGTACGTATCAGTGGGAATTTGAAAATCAAAGGCTTTTTAAAGAGTCGACCCTCTGTATGCTCTGTTTCCTGGCCATTTGCTCTGTCCAGTCACTAGTACCCCCTCCAACCTAACATTTATAGCTATACAAAGTTAAAACTTACTGTCATCGTCATCATCTCTTCCTTCTTGTAATAAACAGTAAATGTGGTCTTTTAGCTTTAAATAAATAGATCCTTGTCCGGCCAACAACTTCACCTGTTTAAAGTCGTAAGCTCCACTGTTGACCGGTTTGGCCAACACTCGTCGCGTGGCTCGCAAGAATGCGAAATCTTCGTTGTTAAGAATGCTGTATTTCATTCGAGTTGCCAACCCTATTTGTTCTCGCATTTCCCTTTCGCCTGAGCTGTTACTGATTTGTATAATTCCTCGAAGTAAAACAATGTCTTCCGAGAATGACCACGACGAATTCCCCTCACTCTCTCGTACATCCACAATTACGAACTCGAAAACTTTTTGCTCGTCCTTCTTTTGTTTTTTTGGTGGATTTTGTTGACGAGGGCTTGACGTAGCTCTCAAACGTTCTCTTCTTCCAAGTCGCGAACAAGCGCCATTAGATACCGATTGAGAAATCATTGCTCGGGCACGACTTAACACTGAGCCGACAGTCGTTGCACTGGACGTAGTTGTAGTTGCAGTAGATGGTGCAGAAGTTGTAGATGTAACAGGTTGTTCCATAAAAGTGGATATTATATTATTGGCTTCAGTCAAATGGCGAGAAAGATAACGCAAACGATCGTTAACGTCGTCCATTTTGAAAACGCAGCTAGGATGGCGGGATTTCGCGGGAAAATTGGAGCCACTGAGTTGCAAGCAATGACTGGAGTACTGCAACTTTGCTTAGCGACCGCGCTTCATTGAATTGAAATTTTTCATTGAATTGAATTTTTCATTGAATTGAAATTTTTCATTGAATTGAATTTTTCATTGAATTGAATTTTTCATTGGATTGAAAAAAGTCTTGTTGAATTGAATTTTTTTATTGAATTGAATGTGTTTTTTATTTAATTGGATATGCCTTTTATTGAATTGAATAGGTTTTTTATTGAATTGAGTATAAATATGCTAGTTTGAATATTGCTACAATCGGCGTGCCATAACCAAACAAATCATTGAAGGCTTTTTGGATCAGGAACAGCAGGATTGTAAGACAATTGTATTTTTTGGAGATCCTCGCGCGAAATTGCGTTGTGATGTTCGACGACATTGCCAAAACCTTGCCGTTTTAATTCAACAATGGCTGCCTCGTAAACTTGATTTGATTTTGCAAATTCTTGATCACAAATGATGTCAACGTTCTTTTTAAGTAGAAAATGCCTCTGAAGACCAAACCTTAAACCCATAAGAGCAGATTTTTTGTAATTTTCGCCATTGGGTAAAAAGCAGTCAAAAGTTTGTTGAGTTCTTCTTTCGACAGCTTTTCGAGGTATTCAACGTCTTTCGGCGGAGATTCCTCTGGAGAAATTTCGTTACAAAATGCTATAAGGGTTGCCACAGCATTTACAGATGGATAGAAAATATACATACAATTAGATATTAATACATAGAAAGGAAGTGCATAGAGACCGAAGTAGCAGAGCTTTCGAGCCGGCCTCTGAAACATTTAACGATATAATTCAATTAGGTTGAGTATTTGCAACTAAATTTCACTAAATATATTGATAAACAGTTATAAACTGAAAATTAATTCTGATTATGTAATAATATATTCATGTGGCTTTTTTTAAAGAGTATTAATGAGGATAATTTTTTAATATCGATATCAATAGTTTCCCATATTTTTGAAGAAATGAATTTGAAAGTATGAACTCCATAATTAGTTCTTACTTTTGGTCTTACAAGATTCATTTTATTAGCATATCTGATATCTAGTGTTCTAGGTATGTTGATTAGCAGCTTGTAGAACAAAGGATGAGAATGCTCTTGGAACATTTGACTTCTGATAACCTTATTTTGTTTTGTTCTTATCTTGTTCATCTTTGATGTATATGTATTCCCCCAGCTCATAATTCCATAATTGAGATACGGATAGACAAGGGTGTAATAGAGCTAGAGTTGCTTTAGCATAGAGAGATCAAGATAGTATCTTAGTTTAGTTATTATATACCTAGATTTTTAGCAATTTTATTATTTACATGTTTTATTTGATACTCCCAACTAAGATGCTCATCTAAGAAGATTCCTAAGTACTTTATATAACTTATTTGTTTGACGTTAGCAATTTTTATTACAGGCATATTCTTTCTTTTTGATGTTATAATCATGAAGTGAGTTTTCTTAAAATTAACTGATAGTTTATTAATACTACAATAATTTAACAATAATTTAAACTCCTCGTTCATAACAGTCTCCAGTTCACTAACATCTTTTAAGGAGAAGAAAACATTTGTATCATCAGCAAAGATACGGAAAGAGAGGTTTTTTTAGCAATTATGCATATCATTTATGTAAAACAAAAATAATAGTGGCCCCAGGGTGGAACCTTGCGGGACACCGCAGGTCGTAGTAAGCATCTCAGATTCTGTTTGTCCTATTTTAACGTATTGCCTTCTGTTTTCTAAATAGCTTTTAAACCATAATAATTGATTCCCACGAATTCCATATTTCATTAATTTGGAAGCTAGAATTTGATGATTAACAGTATCAAATACTTTCGAGAAATCTAAAAATAAACCAAAGGTAATCAACTTATTATCAATAGCGTTATTTAAACTTTCAGTAATTTCAAGAATAGCCTGTTCAGTAGAATACCCTTTCCGAAAGCCGAACTGATGTTCAAAGGGAATATTGTTTTTTTCCAAAAAATGCAACAGTTGATCGTAGACAATACGTTCAAGAGTTTTACTGAATGGGGGTAGAATAGAAATTGGCCTATAGTTTATTAGGATCTGTTAGGACACCCGATTTGTAAATAGGGGTAATTCTAGATATTTTAAACAAATCAGGAACAATACCCATTCTAATTGATCGATTATATATGTATGAAAAAGGTATTGCAAGTTGGCTACTTGCTATCTTAATAAGTTTATTCGGAATATTTAACGATGCTTTATTTTCATTCAAATCATTAAAAAGTTTCATTACCTTAGATGGAAGAACTGGAGACATAACAAAACTAGAAGTTGGGGAATTGTCAATAAGGCTAGTAGGATTGCCATTTACACTTGGAATTTTGCTTGCGAGACTTTGTCCTACATTAACAAAATATTCATTAAACTCATTAGCTATGTCGTAAGTATTTGAAAATGTCTTATTATTGCTGAGCCTTGGCCTTTCTTTTAATAATGGTTCCAATTAATTTCCAAGTAGCCTTTAAGTTATTTTTACACATTTCAAAATTACTTTTATAATACATCATTTTACTTTTACTTTTAATTACATTTAACTTATTAGCAAAGATTTTATAAGCGCGCATGTTAATTGTATTATTAGAGTAGAAATGCGTATAATACATTTTTTGTTTCGTTTTAATAGATTTAAGTATACCATTCGTTATCCATGGCTTAGTTAGCTGCTTATTTTTACTGCGCGAGGCCAGCTTTATTGGAGCATGTTTATTTACTAGAAAATACATGCATGCAGAAACCTTCGCCTTGCTGACAAAACCGTTGTATTTTCCGAACATGAAGTATCTAAAGTAGTTGTTATGGTAACACGATAATTTTTTAAGAATATTCTTACAAACGAAAATCGCCTAAAAATATCACTTTTAATTACAAAATTATCCATTTCCCAACATATTTATGTTAGGTATGTAATTATACATAATACAAGCTTCAATTTAAGGTAAAATTCAACAACAAACAATTCACAAAACGTTTTAAAGTGTTCTTTATAAAACTAAACTGCCTTTAACTATTAAATGGCTTTATCGATAAACTTTGAGTTTGCAATAAAATGATTTCAAATTCTCGCTTGCAAATAACTTTGCTTTATTTTTTATTTAAAAAATTCAATATAATAAAAAAGGGAATCAATATTAAAGATACACTGAAATTATATGCTGTCTTGTTTAGTTGTTTCATATACGCAAAGGCCGTCGGGTTTTAAAGCCATTATAAAATCAATATTTAAAACAAACTTACCTTCGTTAACGTCGGCTCCCTTCTTTTAGCTGATTCTTTCGCCCTTTCTTTCTTGAAATTTACAAAATCTTGCAGAAATACCAGCAAAAATGAAGAATATTTGCAAGAAATTTATCAATCATCAACTCATCAAATCAAGAAATGTTTGCTATTTCGCTGTCGTCATGCAGGCGTTATAATGCAAACTTTAAATTGGACCAATCAGTGTCCGTTATTCATGACAGTCCGCCATATTTTGAGATCAGTGAGGATGACCACCCATCGTTGGTGACCGACGCCCGCGCTCATTGATGAACTTTAGACTTCGCTAATGCTTTCGTTTCCCCGGGTGTAAATAGCCGGGGGGAATTAGTACCCTCGCACGGCGCTTCGCGCCGCCGGCTCGGGGATTAGTACCCTCGCACGGCGCTTCGCGCCGCCGGCTCGAGGATAACGGAAGTCAGTATATCCGTGACTCTAGCAGTTACAGTATTTAGATTAGATGGAGTATCACCATTTGAAATGCTACTCCAGTTAATCAAATATAATTTAGGTATGCTTCTTTATTGAAGGCACTGTAGTCCCTGTAGTAATGCCTTTCCTTAATTCTTTTTAGTTCCATATTAACTAGAAAATACATGCATGCAGAAACCCTCGCCTTGCTGACAAAACCGTTGTATTTTCCGAACATGAAGTATCTAAAGTAGTTGTTATGGTAACACGATAATTTTTTAAGAATATTCTTACAAATGAAAATCGCCTAAAAATATCACTTTTAATTACAAAATTATCAATTTCCCAACATATTTATGTTAGGTATGTAATTATACGTAATACAAGCTTCGATTTAAGGTAAAATTCAACCACAAACAATTCACAAAACGTTTTAAAGTGTTCTTTATAAAACTAAACTGCCTTTAACTATTAAATGGCTTTATCGATAAACTTTGAGTTTTGCAATAAAATGATTTAAAATTCTCGCTTGCAAATAACTTTGCTTTATTTTTATTTAAAAAATTCAATATAATAAAAAAGGGAATCAATATTAAAGATACACTGAAATTATATGCTCTCTTGTATGTCTTGTTTAGTTGTTTGATATACGCAAAAGCCGTCGGGTTTTAAAGCCATTATAAAATCAATATTTAAAACAAACTTACCTTCGTTAACGTCGGCTCCCTACTTTTAGCTGATTCTTTCGCCCTTTCTTTCCTTGAAATTTACAAAATCTCGCAGAAATACGAGCAAAAATGAAGAATATTTGCAAGAAATTTATCAATCATCAACTTATCAAATCAAGAAATGCGGTCAAATGTTTGCTATTTCGCTGTCGTCATGCAGCCGTTATAATGCAAACTTTAAATTGGACCAATCAGTGTTTGCTTTTAATGACAGTCCGCCATATTTTTGAGATCAGTGAGGATGACCACCCATCGTTGGTGACCGACGCCCGCGCTCATTGATGAACTTCAGACTTCGCTAATGCTTTCGTTTCCCCGGGTGTAAATAGCCGGGGGAAATTAGTACCCTCGCACGGCGCTTCGCGCCGCCGGCTCGGGGACAACCAGGGCCGCAGAGAGGTTGGCGGGAACCCGGGGCAAAAATTTTTTGGGGGGCCCCCTTTCAAAAAAAATTTTCCGGTAAAAATTTTTTCCGGACAACGACATCCTCTACCCCCCCCCCCGTCGCCAAAAAAATTTCGGTC
>CACRXK020016758.1:0-11114 GCA_902702795.2 Paramuricea clavata | reverse complement strand
CCATTATACGATGAAATATCTAAGTATTCCCAGTCAATTTTAGCAAATATTTCAAGCACTAAACAGTGAAAAAGGCATCCCAAATTTCGTTAAAATTGGGGACGCCAATTTCGTAGCTACAAATGTAAAAAAATACAAAACAAAGACCTAAAACATTTACCTTGAATACTTTGTCGTGGCTTAGGCATGTTTTTAGAACAATTGGACCAGTATATGCTTCAATATCACTCTTTTAAAGCGGAAAGTATAGCGAAACAACAAAAATGCCGATAACTTTGCAATACGCGTGACGTCACAGATTGCAACTAGGTTGTTTTTGCTTACGTCAGCTAGAGTCCTATCCATTTATTTTATTATCCATGATTAAACCAACTAAGTTCTAATAGATGTTCCAATTTGGATTTGAAATTGTTCCGCAGACGTGCGTAGTTGTTGTCGGGTGCGCCGTATGCTTGCGTGAAAGTCAACGGTTCCAATTTAAAGGTTCCAAATCCTCACTGCAAATCCGCTATTATTTCCACAAATAAACAAAGTTCAGCAATCAAATACACAAAGGTAGGTCAACTGTTTATTTACAATCCTCTGAAATATCCTGAGTAAAATTGCAAAAACTGTGGCACAAAAAGGCAATAAATGCGGAGCAGTTAAACTTGCGCTTACGCCGCGATAGCGCGTCACGTTGTCACTGTGACGCAATATTTATCATTTATAGACCCGGAGCGATGGGGATTCGGCGGAATATTAGCAGAAGTGATGATATTTCCCGAGGGGCTTTGCCCCAAGGTTTGAAAAAGAATAGTTTAAAAGAGTTTTAAAAAGCAAAAAAAAGTTAGATTTTCAAAAAAGTTAAAAAAGTTAGATCTTCAAAAAAGTTTAAAACGTTATGGTTAAGGATTAGTGGATAGTGGTTTGGGTTGGGGTTAGTGTTAGGTGTCGCGAATTTATAATTATGATAAATTCAAAATGTGCCGCGAATTTATCACAATGATAAATTCGGACGTGTTTAAGAATTTATATACTGATATATAGTAAATTAAAAAGTTGAGCTCATGCTGTATTTTACACAATCCATACATTTTAATTAACCACAAAAACCTCGCCTATGGCGTCACATTGTATAGCACAATTATATTATATATGACCATGTAAGTTTCAGTCAATACTGAATACCAAAGCATCAACGGCCTTCATGCGATTCCGGTACAGCGCTGCACCTGAATCGCAGGACGCAGGGACCTATAGTTGTAGTTTCGCAGCTGTTTCTAGTTAGGTATAATATGTTTATATAAATTTTCACGCGATAATTTCCATTTACATGATGCCAACAAAATGCAAACAAACTGTCTTTTTCGATGTTGAAGAGCGTTGTTTTCTTCGTGACTTCGGCAGGTCCAAATATAGTTATCATTTTCCACCACTAAAACGGAAATTCCTCACGCTTTCGCCACGGCTCCTGTATAAGCTTATATTCACGTGGTTGTTTCAGCTTGTGTAAGCCTATATTCACGTTCTTGTTTGAAACTGTATCTGTATAAAAAATATGTGGGCAATTACCAATTCCAGCAAAAACCTGAAAGTGCAAGAGGCGACTTGCACTAAGCTGTTACCTGATCTCAACATGCTTAACTGAGTATAGGCGAGTAGGCACTGAGTTGGCATGTATTTATATCACGATGGAGAGCATACTGAGCGGTGTTCTATTTATATTTCTGAAACATTGGTTTTTAAAACATGCATTGGTTAAGCGAAAATAGAAATATTGTAACTGGTCACGTGCTTGACTAATATAAAAGTGCACCAACGTAATCTTTTTAAATCCCACTATTTTGTACTAAAACTACATCAAATACGCAAGTAGGATGAATGATGACTTTTCATAGCAAAATCGTTGCATAAACGTTGTTTATTTTGGTTACCGTAAGATATGTTGCATGTTCCCATGCATACAAAGTCTCATTAAACGTTTCCGTATTACGTGGGAATGCCTTGACACCACGGATACGGTATTGGAATGAGTCGTAAAGAGGCATGCCAAAGCCAATATTTAATGCCACAAATTTAATCTAAAGACACATTTAATCTAAAGTGCTAGAATTAAAATGCTTTCGCCTTTAGAAACTTACACTTGCTTGTCGTTACTATATGCATGTATAGGCTATTATATTCACTTACTGTACGTGTTATTATAGGTTCGTTTAAGTGATGAAATAGGCTAAGAGATCACGCAAGGATTGTAATAACTCAGATCATGTAATCAGGCGAGGAGCAGCTTCATGAGCAAGTTTTAAAATGTTAAAGAGAATACTCTCAGCCAGGTTTGTGAACGACCTTTTCGGTGCAAAACTGATTTAGATCAAACCTGGCATTAGCATTTTGAACTCGCTGTTGTTTCTTTTGTAAGGAAGCAGGAAGAGGTAAAGTTACAGAGTCATTAAAGGTTCAACCTGGAAAGTACTATATAGACTTTGCATGTGGTAGGCTAAAGACTTTTTTGTATCTTGTGGTACGGTGTCAAATTTTTCAGTTTCCGCAGAGTAGGCTTTTACAACCTGGTTAATATGGTATAAGTCCATTTCATGAGATTGGAAAAATGTGCTGAAATCCTCGAAATGTTACTGACAATCCTCGCCGTGGCCCACAGTCAACCATAATGCCCCCCCCCCCCAGTCAAGGTCACTTTTCTCTAAAATATAAGCAAAACTTTGGAAGAAAATTGGAATTGAGAAGGGAGGTTTGATATTCTAGTAACTGAACCTTGCTTTGCGAACCTTATGTCATATATTTTATCCACAAATGAAGTCTAGCTAAACCATGTAAATATATCACAACTCGGTCACTAACTTAACATACAAGGCAAGTACTTAACTGAAGATTCAGTCAACCTACAGTATAATGTAACACTATATATCGAACAATCTGTTTCAGAAAACGCACAAAATGCAATCCTATAGGGGTGAAAAATACGAATATGTTCTGGGGAGAATGCCCCCCAGACCCCCTACTATTGCATACGACACTACACCAAACTTTTTGTCATCATACAATTACTCTCCACACTCAGTATATTATGTTCCCTTTCTTTGATGCCCCCAACACTGATGAATTCTTAAAAAAGGCCCTGGTATTATTTAGATGATCCATATTCAAGAAATCTATCAACTAGATCACTCTCCTCCGCAGAGGCTTTTTTGTTTTCTTTCTATATATTAAAGTTTGACTTGCGGGCAGTAGCGGGCTAGGCAGAGAAGTGGGCACGCGGGGGGTGACGCACGCGGGGGGTGACGGGAAGAATGAAATTGAGGAAGCCTCTGCCATTTAATGTATCCAACATGGCGTCATATTTCCGAGCGAAGACTGGAACGCATTCCTTGCTCATGAATATTGAACAAAATGGCCGTGAATGCAAATGCAAATCAGATTGTTTTGTCATTGGCAAATAGACCATTTCAAGAGGCGAAAGTAAACGGCAAGACAATATGTTCAGCGTGTTTTGACGATACGAATGACATTAAATTTTTCATGGAAGATAACGGCTTAACGCAGCATTTTAGAGTGAAGCACAGTCACTTGGTGCTAGATGAAGGCATAACCAAGCATTGTAAAATGCTTTTCCAACACCTACATGGCCAAGAAACATCCAAAATATTAAAGCAACTATCCGCACTTCGACTAAATACGGTAAGAATGTACTTCGCCATTTTATATGTCTATAATCTTTTATATTAAAAGTCTTGTTTTGATAAGACCTAAAAGTCTATGTAGAAGTTTTCAAGCAAATATTTCATTCAATAATTTACATTTTACACGAGAAGTGTTTCAATTGTAATTTAATATTTTGTTTGGAGTTTATATACAGTATGAATCATCAGGTTGGTTTAATGAACAGACAGAACAGTTTACGAAAATGTGAGAATATAGCTTGAGGATTGCTTAATATAATAATATTGTATTACTGGAAATTTATAGTAAACTATTGGGCCATTCCATTTAAAATATACAGACACTTCAATAGTTGGAGCGCACATCCAATGGGGGAGAAGGGGGTCTTCATTTTAAATTTTCATATTTAAAGAGGATAGCTTGAGATTTTAAGAAAACGGCAAAAAAAATATGCATTTTAGTGATATTGAAGAAGGGAAAATGTTATCTTAAAGGGGTTAGTAAGATATCCTCTGGGGTAACTTCCACAATGACCACAAATTGCATCCAATTGCAATTGCATCCTAAGGGGGATTGAAGGGTGCCTATATTAAATGGAATGGTCCATTGCTAAGAGTTTGGAGGTTCAATATTTTGTTCATTTAAATTTTTTCACAGAAAGGTTCGTGCAATTCTAGTTCAGAAATGTATCAAGAATTTTATGTTGCACGGATTGATGAAATTGACAGTATGGGCATGGAAATTGCAGCCAAATGCAGAAGAGAAGCAGCAAAGTTGTATGGTTTGCTACTTAAACATCACGGCCTTTTAAAGCATTTGGGAAGGACTCCTTGCCTAGTTAAAATTGTTCTAAAAGGAAACACTAACGACAGTCATGGCCAGTGTTTTAAGTTATGGGATGCTGGAGATAAAGTTTATGCTGAATGTTTTATTACACCTAAAAGAGTAAGTTTTATATCATATATTACAATGCTATGTAATTCATTACAATGTTTACACTGTCAGGTACAAGTTACAGGTATCTTCATCATTGCAGAAAGTATAAAAAATTGAAAACAATGACTGGCATTGGTGGGGAAAGCAAAATGCCTGCAATACTTGCCATTACGTATACAGACCATAGCCAACTCCTTTTAACTGGTCCATACCAAGACACAAGGTTAACAAGACACAAAGGAAGCTAGAGCCAGTAAGGTTTTTTAGGGTGGTGCTAAATGAGCAGCCAAGCACACTGAACCCATCTAACTGGCCAGCAACATATTGTCATGAAAGTGCACCTAGTATTATCTTGGTTAGAATTTACAGATATAACGTTGAATAAACATATGTAATTTAACAATCATATAAAATATAAACTCCCAATTCTCTTCATACTGTGATTGTATGAAAGAGAAACTTTCCGAACTTACACATATTAGTATTTTGAACCGTTGCTGTGGAGATGCCTCGAATTCCAACACTTAAGTTAGTCTAAGACTGATAACAAAGCTTGAATGCCTCAAACATTAAAAAGTAAGATAAATTTAATTTTTTTGGACCCCAGTAGATCAAGGCCAACAGGGTCCTATCCCCTATAAATCCATCACTGCAAGGGAACATTATCAGGCCATTGAGTGCCAACACTTTTTATGCATTAGACAGGATTAATAACCATGCAAGTAGCATATGCCCTTCGTTACCATTACTTTTTCTAATACCAGACAATGTTACTTGTCAATGACAGAGTGCATGGTACTAATGGATTTTTGTTATTCCATATTACTGGATATTTCGAAAAAATGCAGGCTACTTGGTTATTAACCCGGTGTAATCCATAATAATTGTTTGCAAAATTAAAAACCTGGTTAAAAATGACTGAAAAAGTATATACAAGAAGAATGTATTGCACATGGTTACAATAAAAATGGCAATGCGCCTGGGTGCGCCCGACTTTATTATTTTACTATGTATAATGCCTGACTATTTTACTCTGTTTAATGTCAGACAATTTTACTTGTCAGTGGGAGAGTGCTGCCACTCAATGGGTTAAATATATGTATAAGTTGGACTAAAATTAGGCAGGGTTAAGATGAAATGTAGGAATAAATATTTAATACAAAAGAACAGTTAGACAGTATCTATTTTCAATAAGTTTCTATTGTTTTTATAATAACAAAAATAATCAACAGTAACCATTATTTTGATACTAGGTGTAATACATTGTTAGAAAATGATCTCATCTACTCAGATTCCATTATTTGTATGCTTTATATCCTATAAACTGTCTCATAGTGAGCTTGGTAGCAATTAGAGTGAGTTGTCTGAATCATTAGTACTGTATTCTCTACCGAATATAAAGCATACTAATAAAGAATTGAAATAATTCTTCATAGATATGATAATTTTCTAAAACCTATGAGTTCCAATTACCATTACCAATGTTTAATTACTATCCTTGCTTTTTTATTGTAGCACACATGTCTACCAAAACAACATACTACTACAGCATTACCCCATGACTGGTTAGATGATGATACATCAAGTATGAACTTTAGCGTGAAAGGTAAAACTCTATTAGAAGTGCTCCAAAGCGTTTTTGGACATCGAGATTTTAAACCTGGACAAGAAGAAGCAATCAGAAGTTTAATTTCTGGAAAAGACACAATTGTCCTCATACCCACTGGAGGTGGAAAAACTGTGACATATGCACTTCCATGCATTATGACTCCTGGTATTGCTATTGTTGTATCACCTCTCATAATGTTGATGTACGACCAAGTGTCAAGGCTGCAAAAACATGGCATCAACACATGTTATTATAACACTATGTTGAGTGACAGTGAAAGGCTAAACATTCTGCATAATTTGAAACAATCCAACTGTCAGTACGAGTTTGTGTTTGTCAGCCCAGAAGCTGTTATAACTGATAATTTTCTAAGTTGTTTAACCAAACTTAGCAGTGAAGGAATGTTGAGCTTTTTCATTATTGATGAAGCACATTGCATCAATACATGGGGAACAGAATTCCGACCTGCATACCAGCAGTTAAACACTTTACGGAAATTTAATGTTCCAGTTGCTGCACTAACTGGCACAGCAACAGAACAAACCCTGGATGCCATTAAATCAACCATGCAGATGAACAATCCACTGATTGTACGAATGCCATGCAGGAGAAGCAATTTAGTGTATTCAGTTGTTGAAAAGAAAGAGACCAAATCCAAGCAGCAGATATGTACAATCATCACAGAAGAATATCCAGAAACATGTGGCATAATATACTGTGCAACTCAGTCAGACACAGTGGAAATGGCATTTGTTCTGAAGCAACATGGTGTGACAGCCACATTCTACCATGCTGGAGTGGAAAGTGGTGACAGAATGAGGAATGCGTCGCTTTGGTTAAGCAACAAGGTGAATGTAATGTGCTGCACTAATGCTTTCGGTATGGGTATTGACAAAAAAGATGTACGGTTTGTCATGCATCAGTCAATGCCTTCATCACTTGAAGATTATGTACAAGAATCAGGAAGGGGTGGTCGTGATGGCGAGAACTGTTATTGTACATTACTGTTCCGCTTTGAAGACCGAACATTTCATCTCCGCAACCTATCCAACCTATCCAGATTGACTTTAGAACAGGAGAAAGAAAACAAGATCCATCTGCTAAACTCCATAACAGAGTTCTGCATGGAACATTCTGTATGTCGGCAGCAAGTCATTGCAAAATATTTTTCTGAGGATGTAGGAGAAACGTGTAAATCTTGTGATGTGTATCAAAAAGGAGTTGTCCATGAGGTCAAGGATTACACACAAGAAGCGAAAAATGTTATAGAATGTTTATCAAATTTGAATTCTTTGAACTCCAAAGTCAAAATTAGTCAACTGGTTATGACATACATGGGTTCAAAAGCAAAGGGGATCATTGCCAATGGATTCCATGCTGTTCCACAGTATGGTAAAGGTAAAACCACTTTCCATAGCTGTACATATCTCACTAAATTTGTACAGCATCTAATTTTTAAAGGACTTGTAAAGGAGAACATACAAAACATAGAGAATAGGATTTCTCTAACATACATAGGAGTTGGTGATGTTGTTAACTTGCTCAATAATGAATGTAAAGTATTCTTTTGAAGTGATTGTATACATGTAAAACTATAGCACTACCACTCTTCCCCACATTGGTCTTTGTGGTAAGGTGTAAACTTATGAAAAAAAGGCATTTTGCATGGGTGGTTTGTTTATATGTATGTGTAGTGTATATGACCAGTGCATCAAAAATTGCATTCTCTGTAAACAAACCGCATACATGAGCAAAATGACCTTGACTATTGCTTAAATCTTATGGGATTCCAGATGAGACTTTTTCATACTAACCTATACACATGGTAGTTTAAATCTATTTAATTTAAATATTACTTATGAAATCACTAAATGAAACAGGATTTAGTTTTGTGTGTTATTTCACATTTAGAAAGATCTAAATTTTCCCTGTGTGTATATGTACAGTACCCTACATACTGTAGGTACGTATGATAAATACTCAACTGAAATGCATATATATTAAATTTACACACCATTAATTTAATATAGTGGAATTAATCTGTATATACAAGTTTCTTCAAAATCCAGTTAACATTGTTCTTGTCATTATATTATTGTTCTTACATAGTCAGTTGAAATCGACAGTAATTCACTTCAAATTTCAATAAATTTGATCTATTTTCAGCATTTTGGTGTCATATAAAGCAGATAATGAATGTTCTCATTCGTGCAATAGTCATTCGTTGAAAGATGTAATTTAGTTTATATTTAACAAATATAAAACATTTTCCGTGTTGATATACAGTTATATCAACACGAGTGGAAATTGGGAAAACGAGAAATTGTGTGGAAACACGACGCCCGAAGGGCGGAGTGTTTTCACACAATTTCGAGTTTTCCCAACTTCCACGATATAACGTGTTGATATAACGATATATCAATACGGAAAAAATGTTTTATATTTGTTTTATAATATAGCAATGTCAAAAGCCCGAAGAATAAGAAAAATTTCCGTGTTACAATCACAAATTTCCGTCTTAGCCAATCAGCGTTCAGAATTTACAAATGCTATATTATAATTTATATTAATTTGTTTATATTTAAACATTGCCTCAGGAACACTGAGTGTATACTATTCCATTAAAATTTTATACCTTAAATCAGGAAAACTATCGTACAATTTGGCTGCAAACGTGTCCCTGATCTTGATCTTCCCTTTCTGTTCCACGTCAAGCAGGTTTTTCGGAACTTTTCCAGCAGCAGAACCGTTTCCATCAAGTGAATAGCATTCAACTTCCTGGCGTTTCTTGTCTTCAAAAAATCCCTTTCGTATACTAAACCATGCACCTGTAACATAGATACGAAAAAAATATTTAATTATTTACTGAAATTTAGTACAAAAACCGTTTTCTCTATTGCTATTGTCAAAATGTATAAAATTTAACGTTTTTCTGTAAATGATATCCTACAACTAACCACTGATATTTTACACACCTTTCAACTGATCTGGTAGTGGTGACTGGACGGAATGTCTAGAATTTTAACATTAAAACATTAATCGCTCACACATGTGAACTGTAGTATGACCAGAAACATACTTCTTGAATGGCTGCACAACTTCAGATTACACATATGCATCGAGCTCAACCCCATGGCCTTTCTTTCCTAAAGAGTTGGATATATTTTTTATTTTAAAATGGATTTTCTTGAAATTGCTAAAATATTTTACAGGTCAACTACAAAATTAACCTATAAAGGGGCAACTACACTACTACACATAAATATAGATAGCATATTTTCATTCACCCAGTGTTCAGGAGTTGACTTGAACCCAAATAACTCCAAAGGACTTGTTCAAATCGCTTGCTTGGTTAGAGTGGATATGGCTTGTGACAGATTTGCATTTGTTTTGATTTGAGTTCCACTATCACTACAGATGTGTTCTAAGCCAGTTCCAGGGAGTGTTAGTGGAAGTCAAATCTGAACCTCTATATTATTTATTATAGAACAATGGAAATGTTTGTACATACCTAGAAGATTAACTGAGCAGTTTTTCTGTAGCAGCAGTCTTGTTGCAAGTGGCCACTTTGTTGTGAAATTCACAATGTGACGGAATGTCTCAGTGAAGTAGTTTCGAAATCCAAGTTGTGCGTATATTGGGGCCAGAGCTTGGTAGACAGCTTCACGTGCAATACCGTCACCATCAAAAAAACTTACAATCAAACCAAGATGATTTAGCATGCTGATAAAACGAAGTCCTGCTCCAAATGATCTGCACAAGCATGTGAATAGCAGTTTGAAGTCATTTGGAATTTTCTGGCTTCTCAAGCTAACCAGAATAGCAAGGGAATGTACAGCGCTCTTGACACGCCTTTCAGAAACAGCGCTGTCCTCTTTTCCCTGCAGAAGAATTGTATCTAATACATTAAACAGTAAAGGGCAGTTTTCCCGAAGATTACCAGTTAATGATGAAAATATACCACTTAAAGCATCACCACACAAAGTATTTGATTGAATGTTTTTGTTCAAATATTGAATGAAGATGGACATTTCCTCATTTAACTGCAGCGTTTCGTGAGCACAGAGAGTCTCACACTGCGACTGACGTTCAACAAGTTGGTCAACTTCTTTCTGAAGTAATGTTGTCATGGTGTTCTGTAGCTCTTGCATTCTGTTTTGAAGTTGTTGCTGCATACGCCTTAATACTTTCAGAACATCACTTTGGACCTCTTCGGTAGACAAATGAGTATCTAGTCTTTTACTTATGTCATCCAGTTCAGTTGATGTAGTTTTGATCAACTCTTTAAGGTTGGCTATTTCAGCACTTTCATTCAGTGGCAAAAAGGAAGTTGTATCTGAACTCGAAGATGTGTCTGTACTTGCAGATGCAGACAGATGAGTTTGCTTATTTGGCAACAGTGATTTAGGACCAACATGTTTATAGAATGTAACTCTATCTTTTCCTGTCCCCTTTCTTTCAACTACTGAATCAGGAAAGGCTTGCTTAATTGCATTTGTTGCTTGTATTTTTGGGAGACTGTTTAGCTGTAATATTTCAAGAACTACATCTTGTTTCAAATAACAGTTCGTTCTTTCCTCAAAATTATCATGCAAGACATTAACATAACCTTCTCTTCTTCTCTTGTAGAATGTACCTGCAGGCTTTTTCTGGCCATATAAATCTGTCTTCCTACCTGTTAGAAGATTAAACATTGTTGTCATGCAGTGATCAATTTAATAGTAATCACTTAATGTTAGATGACTACTGTAGAACCCCACCCCCAATTGCAAATTTGCAATTGGCGGTAGTCATTATTATAGTATAATTACACAAGTAGATTATATAGAATGATATAACAATTGTTGTATGGTAAATGAATTTTTGGCCAATATGAGACACCCAATTTTCATCCCCTTGGTAGCACCCC
>CACRXK020016757.1:0-11116 GCA_902702795.2 Paramuricea clavata | reverse complement strand
TATTTTTAGGCCTATTTCTGCTATCTGGGCTGCCTCGGTTCAATATAAATGTTCATACAACTTGATTCATAAACAGTTACTCATGCCGTATTAGGATTTGAGGGGCATACTATAATTTCCTCAGGGATTAGTGTTTTATAAGGGGCCGATTAAATGAAGCATTTTCAACACCGGGGTTGAACTCTGTTGACCGGGTTCAATACAAAACTCTATCAAAATCAAATGCGCAATTACATGACAAAATTTTCAACGCAGCTAGCATGGTTGAAATTTCAACCCCCGGTTGATAATTTTGTCATGTAATCGTTTCAACATAGGGCTGAAATTATTCATGAGTTATTCGAAGATGTGTGGTAGTGACTATTTATTACAAGAAAACAAAATGAAGGCTTTTTTACTTCTGGGAATCAATGCCCGAGAACGTAGAGCATTTCAACCTTGGGGTTGAAATCATCCATGTAATCGCAAAAAAAATTCAACCTGGTTAACAGGGCTGAGTTCAACCCCGGGGTTGAAAGTGCTCCATGTAATCGGCCTCTAAGCTTCCAATTTCTCAGAGGTATAACTATGAGAAACATGTGTCCTCATTTTTATGTAGTCAGGGGATTCAGCAACATGTATAATCAGGGTTTGTCTGGACAGTATTTACTATAGTCTATATTGATAATAGCACAAATATAGATTACACAATGGAAGGATTGTTCTCCCATACAAAGCCATAGTACTTGCTTTGGCGATTAAATCAATATTAGCTAAATGAGTCAATATTGATACCCTCTGAATACATCGATACATTTATAACAATATTCATTTCATACCTTCTTGTAGCCTGTAGTGTAGTAAATATTCTAGTTTGTTGTCGTTTTATATATCATGATTTCGACAGTTCGACTTGCTTGGCTCGTTGCTTGGATCAAATATTATGACGGTATTTATTGCTTGAAATTATAATCTGTGAATATAAAACAATATCACAAAGTTTTAATGCATTTTAATAACAATATAGTTGAACCCAATATTGTTGGATGCAAGGTGGCCAACGGCACGGCTGTTAAAAATATACATGAATATAGCTATTTATGGCACATATTTACACACGAGACTTCAAAATATTGACATAGTTGAACACTTACATATAAAATTATGGTCTGAATCTTCAATAAGTGGAGTATTTCTTCTTATTTTCTTGAATATTTTAAGAAAACTTGGCCATACAACCAGCGTTAAAAAATTTCCAAAGGTGCGCTTGAAATGTGCCCGCTAAGCCTTCTGGGAGTCCATATATGGCAACGCGATTGACTGAAGACACTGATCTCAACCATGTGAACAATCCAGTGCAAATTAAACTGTGTTTCTGATTTTAATTCATCTTCAAAATTCTAGCTGTTTTATTGTATCTTCATTACAAGGCAATAATTAAAGCATTTACGACGCAATATAAGAATATAAGCAAGAACTTTTGCTTGCTTTAAAGAAAACAATTATTCTTGATTAGAAAAATTTTGCTTATTTTACTGTAAGTAAAATTAATTCTTGATAAGAATATTTTCTCTCGTTTTTCTTATTTTAAGCAAAATATTGCTTAAAATAAGAATTTTGCAAGAATTTTTTTCTAGGTAAGAATTCTCAATTTGTTGTGTATGCTTTTGAAAATTGAAATCTTGTTTATCCCACTCCTGGCAAACAGCCATATGCACGCTGCATTCCTTCACGGCGACGTAACGGCATAACACAAACGTTTCTAAGCTGCAAACTATGACGATGACTGAAATATAGTCGAAACGTAGATTTCTAAGCTGTCTCTACTGGCTTCTGACTGTCTTTTCAACTTCCGGATATAAGCTGAATTTAACAATTAAAACCCGATATAAGCTGAATTTAACGACAAGCCGTATAATGTTTTCCTGATGTCATTAAAAGGCACAGTTCAGCCTTTTGATTGATGGTTTTTAAGATTATGCGTAATTCAAGATCAGTAAACTCACTGTTTTTAACAATAAGAATATTTTAACGTGTTAAAAACATTAAGTTTACTGATCTTGCATTGAATTATGTTTAATTAATACTAATTAAGGCATGAATTTGGAGGTAAAATATACAGCCCGTATTCTGGGAGTATTTCCAGGCGTAAATACCCCAGGAATATCTGCAATATTCATGACCGTATTCAAACCCGGAATATCACCGAATATTGGTGATATTCCTGCCCATAATCCGACTCGCAATACGGGTCGGAATATATATTTTATTCCGACCCATATAGAGACGGAAATACGTGGGAATACGCACTTTTTCTTCCAGTGTAATTCGCCATAATAAAAAAGATGTCGGCATGTCGATCTACCTACAATCCTTTGCGTGCAGCAAGCATAAATCCGCAAAAAAGAGTGACAAGAAAAACAGACAATGATATGAAACTTTAACAGATAGGAATAACTGACGTCTTGCCTTTTTTGTGTTATTTAAAAAACGTTTAACTGTTGTTTTAAATCATTTCCGACTGCAATGCATTGTGGGTAGATCGACAGCCGCCATCTTTTTTATTAAGGCGAATTGAATTATATTTTACGGGATAATTATTAACTAATTATAGTAATGCATGACTAATGAGATTAACCTGATTGACACGTAATTTGACGCACATTTACTCAGATAGATTGAGACAAAGACTTATAGTGTTAAATGAAGGAGATATGCTAACCTGTGTTGAAGCTAACCTGCATTTGTATGTGACAGTGTATGTGTATTTGTATATTCAGTATCAGTAAGACTAGATTGCGAAGACCTGACAAAGAAGTAAGTCTCATTTATTGAAATTATGCGGCATATAACTCGAAGAAAGCGCACAGGTATATATCAGGCACTATTTGTTATTCTATACTTACAATTGTTATTCCTTATAATTACTTACTAGATCGAATAAAAACCTATCAATATTCATTGATTTATACGGTTCCGTGTCTCGCGATCTAACCAGGAAGTTTATTTACCCTGATAATCCAGAACATTCGATTTCTGGCGAACAAATACTGGTGGAAATTCTGGATTTATACTATGAGTGAATCAAGCGAGGCGTTGAAGGCAGCCAAGATACAGCGTCGATCCGCAAAGGCTGCGTTGACAAGACTGGGAAAAGCGCTGAATCATCTGTGCGAGAACGAAAGACCAGCTGAAGAGGTAAGCGATTATCTCATTAAAGTAAAACAAGCCTTTGATAACGTGGTTTCAAAACACGACCTATATGCAAATTTAATTGACCAAGATGAACAGTTTGAACAGGAAGAACAGTGGTTAGATGAATGACAAACATTCTTTTTAAAACTTGGTATCGATGCAAAGTGTTATATAGAAAATGTTTCTGCGAAAATTAGAAAAAGGAGCCTTGAGGAAAACCCGCAAAATTCCTCAGGAATGATTGGAATGCAGAACACACCGAGCGCAAGTAATACGAACCCTGAAATTTCGGAGCCAAGTGTCAGCAATGAAAACAATGTGATTGACATTTCGACGCCCCAGGAAAATCCTAGCATTAATGACGGTCAACAGCCCACCTGAGTTTCTACAAAATAATCTTGAACAAAACGCAAGCCAAAGCGCGTCCCAACCAGAAATTAGTAATGAAGCAGGACCTGCTTATAATTCAACCCCATGTGGTTTCCGAATGGAAAAACCAAAATTGCCCAAATTTTGTGATGACGTGCGGGAATATGCAATTTTTCGCGCAGATTTCAAGCACGCGATCGAATCAAAATATTTGAAAAGAGACGCGATAACATTGCTACGTACTTGTCTGAAAGAAAAGCCGCTTGAGCTAATAAAGGGAATTGGTTCCGACTATGACGCGGCATGGGAATATTTAGATTCAATATACGGGGACCCGCGGTTTGTTTCTGACACGATCACTCAGGACATAGCAAAATTTAAACCGTTAGAAGAAGGCGAAGATGTGCGTCATTTGGTAAGACGTAGCTATAACACGCTAAAGGAGGTTGGCGTTCCGAGCGACATGGACAACAGCCACATGCTATCAATAATTGAACAAAAGATGTGCCCAGATGATCGAAAAGTTTGGTCAAGAGATTTAGAAAGAGAGCGAAAACCAGCAACGCTGAATGCTTTGATGACGTGGATGACGAGCGAGATGAAGTCGCGCATGCGTGCGACAGCTCCAGTTAGAAGTGGTTTAACAAATCGACGCAAAATCAATCACTTGCACGGCGAAATCGAAGGCGGGAATAAGAGCAGAAACAAGTGTTGGCTGTGCAACAACTCAAGTCATTGGCCAGACCAGTGTCAGAAGCTTGCAGCAATGAGTGTTGAAGAGCGACTCGTAGCGGCGAAAGAGAATCACGTTTGTTTCAGCTGCTTAAAGAAAGCAGGTCGTGATCATCGTCAAGCAAATTGCAGTCGGCGAAAGCAATGCAACAAAGTTGAGAACGGAAGCCAGTGTACCTTCAGCCACCATCCTTTGCTACATAAATCGAGCGCAGTGGGTGTCACTTTAGCATCTGTTACCAGCCAGAAAGATTTCATGTTGCCAGTGATTGCTGCCAACATTTGCGGTCCAAACGGGTTGTACAAGCGTGGGAACGTCCTTCTGGATTCAGGAGCGCAGATAAGTTTAATACGGAGCAAAACAGCAGACAGTCTCGGACTGAAAGGGAGAGACATCTCAGTGAACATAATCAAAATAGGTGGAGAAGAGGAATCAATTCATACGAAAATTTACAAAGTACCAGTAAGCGGAATCGGTGACCCAAAGAAACATTCTGTGAGAGCAATTGGTATTCCATGTATTAGCGAGGAAGTTAAAAGTGTTCAAACCGGAACTATCATTGAGAAACTTGGCCTACCAAAAGACCAAGTAGTTAGACGAGGCAAAGGACATGTCGATCTGCTCATCGGGATTGATCATGCACACATGCATACCGGTCAAACAAAGCAAGCCGACCACCTAGTCGCCAGAAGATCCCCATAGGGATGGGTCATATTTGGTTTGACAACAGGAGAATTAAGCAACACAATCACCACTGTCCTACACGTAAAATATACAGCACCGGTTGATCTATCGGATTTTTGGAAGACCGAAACCATGGGTGCAAATCCACCGTGCCATGGAGCTTTCTCAGTAATAAACTCCCATGTTATTCTTCTATTGACAAAATAGCGATTTACTTCTTTCGATTCTCCAATCATCCTCACCTCTTTTGATGCCGACTTAAATGTTTTTGCATTATCCGTCAAGACCTTCGTTGGCAGTCCTCTACGACTTGAAAAACGTCTAAACGCTTGAAGAAAGGTAGCTGCTGACATGTTTTCTACTAGTTCTAAATTCATAGCCCTCGTAGATGCACAGGTAAAGAGCGCTATGTATATTTTGTCTTGGTCGTTGCTGTTAATTGCTCCAGACGATTTTTTTACGTAAACTTGGACCAGCGAAATCTATACCGGTATTAGAGAAGGGTGGTTCTTCGCTTACTCGACACGCTAGGAGCTGCGGAGCTTTCGGTGTTGGGAAAGGTTTCGCTTCGATCTTTCTGCACACGACACATCTTCTTACTATTCGCTTCACTGCTTCTCTACCTCGTTGGATCCAATATTTCTGACGAATCGAGTTGAGAGTGTCTCGAATGCCATTGTGGTGTACAACTTCGTGCTGCTCTTTGATAAGTAGCTCTGTGAAGTAATGTGTTGCTGGTAGGAGAATCGGCTGTTTGGATTCTTTTTGTTGAGACGAATTTCCAATCCTTCCGTCACATCGTATTAAACCATCGTCGTCGCGGAACAAACCCAATTGAGAGACAACGGGTGTCGGAATTTTTGACACTCCTTTAAGTTAATTTAACTCGTGTTGAAATTCGTGTTCTTGAACGGTCTGGATTCATCATATTTCGGCTTCCTGTAATTCTTGCGCCGTCAACTCAGCACTTTCGAATTTGTGTCGAGGGTTTCTCCATCTTTTCACATATCTTATAACCGTTGCTGTTACTCGTAACAGTTTCAATTTAGTGCTATATCGATTTATGTCTATTATATCGCCGATATCGAAACTTTCATGATCGTTGTTGATTGATGGATTCGCCATTGAGTACACGATGGTTGGTGAGGTCTTCTTGATTTCAGCTAATGCTTTCTCCTCGTTATCGATGTAGCTTTGTTGTGGCTCTTGAGGCCAGTACTCGGGTGAATGATTCAAAAACTCGGGACCTTTCCACCAACTATGGTTTCTAACTAGTTCCTTTGCAGAACAACCTCTTGAGGGTAGATCGGCTATATTGATCTCTCCCGGACAAAATCTCCATTTCTCTCGGTCGAAAAGTTCCCTGATTTCCTTCACTCTGTTTTGAACATAAGGCTTCCATGTTTTGTCATTACGAATCCAACACAAGACGGTGTAAGAATCGTTCACAGTGAGATGATGCTGCAGTACGGACGTTAAAATGGCAGGATTTGAGACTAGGCCAAACACTAATCGACAGAATTGGTACTTTTGAATTTCGGGTCTTTCTTTGCTTGGATCATCAAACCATAGGAATCTAACCACTCGTCGGTCTTCTGGTGCAATCTTTACTTGGTGGAATGCCTTTTCAATGTCTGCGACCATGCCGATTGGGTATCCTCTGAAATTGATGATCACATCGAACAGGTACGGAACCAGGTTGGGACCTCTTTCTAGACAGTCGTTGATGGAAACACTGCTGTTATCGGGTTTTGCTGAACCACACGCAACTTGGTAGTTTCTTTATCTTGCCGAACGACACCGTGATGTGGTAAATAGTAAGCTTCTTCATCAGTATCATTCTCTTCAGGCACTGGTTCAATAATGCCAGAAGTTATTTGTTGTTGAATAATCTTATCATACTCTTGGAGCAGATCTTTATCTTTCTTAAGACGCTTGTGGAGTTGTCTCAGGCGATTCGCACACCTCATATATCCATTTGATGCAGGATGAGATTCGGATTTCCATGGCAGGTTTACTTCGTAGCGTTTCTCATCGTTGTGGTATATTAACTCGTTGAGGAAATTATCATTCCCCATCTTCTCGTCCTGGATCCCAAGAGATTCAGTGTCCCAAAATCTACGCAGTTCGTTTGTTAAGTCTTGATTCTTGTCTTCAAAAGCAAAACTATTCTTCATTGGATCCGAATTTTCTCGCAGAATGATGAGATTGGTAGATGATGAATTATCTTTGTCTGCATTCTGTGTTGGACCAGAGATTACCCAACCAAAGATAGTGTTGATAGCTACTGGACCTCTTTGGCCTCGACGAATTTCATCTGTGACAACATCGAAATAATGATCAGACCCAATCAAAATGTCAATGTTTGTTGGAACATCCTTAGTAAGACTGGAATCTGCAAGCTGTAAGCCATGTAAATGTGGATATCTTTGAAGGGCGAGCATATCTTTGAAAAGGTAAGAGCAGAGATTTCAAAGTTTTCGGGTCGTGCTTCAAGCTTTATCTTTACTTCTTGGCAGCGTTGCTTGGTTACTCGATCGTCTCCAAATGTATTAAGGTTTAGGGTCTCAGTTCGCAAACTGTCCAAGCCAAGTTTCTCCTTTAATTGTTCGGTAACATACGAGCGCTGGCTACCGCTATCGAGTAATATTCTAACAGGAACAAGTTCGCTTTCGTCATGATTAAAGGCAAACGTCGTTGCAGTCTGTAGGAGTACCTTCTTCCCATGGGTTGTTGAATGCTGGTTTACTGTTGATGTCGCCACTGTTGGTCCGACTGGCAGGGGCGTAGGAAGCGGGGGGCACGGGGGGCACGTGCCCCCCAAATTTTTTTAAAGGACTAAAAGTGCCCTTTTTTGTGATAAAAAGTGCCCTTTTTGTGTTGAAAAGTGCCCTTTTTTGTGAGGAAAAGTGCCCCTTTTGTAGAAGCTAATGTCGCTGTAAATACTAAATTAAAACAATATGTGCCGTTTTTGTGTGGAAATTTACAAATTTTTTTTAAAAATTAGGTCACAAACATAAATTTCGGTATGATACGACGGAAAATTTTCCTCAGGAGAAATTTCTCGAGGGGCTGGGGCATTAGGTTTTTTGTTCTGATTGTCAGAGTGTGTTTTGATATTCTCACAGACTTCTCGTGCTTCCACTTCCTTCTGAATGACATCTAGGAGCTCTCGAATATCCCACACATCTTTCGTAGTATTTCGGGCGATTTGGATTCTAACATCAGATGGCAACTTTGACATTATTACAGGGATAAGCAAACTTCCATACTGTTCTGCCTTGACTCCAATAGCTTCTAGCCCCCTAACATTTACACTGACCTTATCGTAGATTAATCTCAGACTTGATGCTGTGCCTCCACTGCAAGAGGGCAATTTCAACAACTTGTCCATATGGGCTGCTATAACTTGTTGGGTTTTGCCAAATCGATTCTGGAGTATTTCGACAGCTGATTTGTAGTTTTCTTCCGTGATGGTCAGTCCTTGTATTGCTTGCAAACCAGGACCTTCTAACAGTGAATATAAATAATTGAATTTGTCAATAGGAGTCAGGTTTGGATTGTTATCAACAGCACTTTGAAAATTATCCCAGAAAGTGCGAAACTTAGTTATTTCACCATTGAATTTCAACAAGGATAATTTTGGCAATCCGGTTTTTGGTACAAATTGGGCCATAGATACTTGATATGATTCTTGGTTTAAGTGTCCACTAACAGATTCGGTGGAAATTTCCGCCAACGACGGCTGACTGTTCAAAGGCTCACTAATCGTCGTGTTTTGATGTGCCATAGGTATCGATTGTACTTGGTGTTCTTTTGCACATAATTTCTCGATTTTATTCTTGATTTCGTAAACTCTCGACGTTATTTCCTCAAATTCTTCGATATCTTTTTCAATGTCTTTTATGTCGCATTCTTCTAGAATTTCGTCGTCAAGCTTTTTTACTAAAGCTAATTTTTCGTTGAGGAGCTTGTCCAGCGTTGTTAAACGATCTAGTTTAGATTGATCTATGTCTCCTCCATTCATATGCTCTATCGATTCTTTCATATACTTCGTAAGGACACCTCGATTCGCAGAGCGAATTGCACGTTTTCGCTCAATGGTCTCGCTCATATTTCGTCGTCAAAATATAAATTAAACGTTGTTTCTTCGGTTAAAATGCTTTACGTTGGGCGCCATGTACTGCACGTCGCAGTTAAATGTACAATAAACTTTATTTCTAAACTATAAACTATAAAATATAAGTTGAAAGTCGTTATAAGCGTGTTTTTCGATTCGATTCATGAAACCAACAAAAAGCGTCTCGTTTTCGCATGTCTGACATATTGTTCGCTATGACAAAAAATAGCGGCGACAATTTAACCGTTCACAACAATCATGACCAATTGACCAAAGACACCGAAAACGGATCAAAATTGTATTTTAAAACACTTAAATTTTAGAAAAATTGGGAATCGACTCGCATTACCTCAATCGCATTCCCATTTTTGAAGACGTCATTCATTTCCCATTCCCAGTGGCCAAATCCCAGTCCCACCAACCCAAATCCCATTTTCCCAGTCTAAAATTAGATCAATCCCAGTTCCCATTTTACCCCTTCAGGACCCTCCATATATGGCATGCAACAAAAATTAAATATATTATCTTCAGATTTACAAATAAGAAACTAAAACAAGATATATAAAAGTTAGCGTAAATAATGGAAGCATAGAACATGTTAAATGCACAACCTTTCTTGCCTTCTTGGTATAACAATTACCATATAACTGAGGTATAAAAACTGAAATCACAAGAATTTCTTTCGGGAATAATAGAAAAAATAAGACACTTGATAAATAGAAATTCACTGAAGGTAATTTATTACACATTAGTGTATCCATATCTTATTTATGGCAACTTGATTTGGGGTAATACCTGGAAAACCCGAATTTAAAAAATATTGAATATTAGAAAAAAAATTAATTTGCGTTTGATAACTTTTAAATCTTACTTGGAACATACAGAACCTATCTTCAAAGAATTACGCATTTTAGATATTTTCAAAATAAATGATTACCTAACTGCTTTGTTTATGTATCGATACTATTATCTTGAAAATTTACCAGATGCATTTGAAAATTATTTTGTAACAAACAATGAAATTCATAATTACAACATACAAGAAATGCAACAAAACTACACAAGTGTTGTAAAAGAACCAATTATGTCATACATAACTCTTTCTAACAAAGGAGTTAATCTATGGAATACATTAGATACAAAATTCAAAAGAATAAACTCTTACAATGTTTACGAAAGATTAATCAAAATAAAATAGATTGATTGAAGCAAGATTTTCGCAAATATCGACGAAAAGGCGCATTTTAGGATATGATTTGACGGGACTAACTACTGGGTAAAAATGGTGCTTACACTCGCAATTTTTCGACAGCTGATTGCCCTCAAAGGTCTTTGAAAAGTCTTTGAAAATAGGCAGAAAAAATCTTTGAAAGTCTTTGAATTGTTTTGGTTTTGGCGACTACGAACCCTGTAGAATGATAGATTTCGTCTTTCTTGTCTAGATAAAAAATTAGTCGACAGGAAATTTTTGACTGTCCATCGCTGAATCTAAAGTTGAGGTCGTAGTTAATATTTTTACTAATTTTGTTTGTTTAGCTACTTTAAATGACCATGAAGATCCGCAGAACCACGATGAAGACTACATGTCAGATGACGGTCACTATGTCATTAGCGTCCGCATCTGTTTTTCATGCCACAGGGAAATTTTTTATTTAATTTTTATTAATTAAATAATTATTGTTTTCATCAGTCTCTCATAAAGATGTGACGAGCCCACTTTTCGTGGCATCGAACGGTGTAGTTAAAATACACCTGATCACGTAGTACGTTTTATGTTTAATAATAAATATTATGCTTAAGTGCTGTTTGTGACTCGTAAGAATCAAATCAGGTGAAATTGAAGTGCCATGGCACAATTTGTTAAGTTGTGCTCTTATGCATTACGTAATTTATGTTATTAAAGTAGAAACAATTATTAGTTGTAATGTTATTAGTAATTGGTATATTAAGTTACATATAGATAAAGAGCAAGAGACTCATGACTATATTTGGTAAATATCTGACCAATCACCGTAAAGCGTAACTTATGTAAATAG
>CACRXK020016755.1:0-10769 GCA_902702795.2 Paramuricea clavata | reverse complement strand
GGGGGTGCAAACTTCTTTATGTGGGGTGTAAAAACTTTCTGAGGAGGTGCGCACTTCCCCCTATCCCTCTATGCTTCAACTGTTAGTTATATCGAGCGAGACGGCCAAAATCTCAATATTTAGGAGTATATATACTTTATAAATACCAGTATAGTTGTGACGTAACTTTTCCTTTGTTTCTAGTGGATCATCATTCCATTGCTAAGTAACGCTGTGTCGCAGTTCAAGAAGTACAAATCACCCAGAATGAAACGTTTCTTAAGTATGTAAAACCGCATTTTGTAATTGGGAGCAACCGAAGTTCCGTTCCTTGCAGTATATGCAGTTGTACGGATCCATTACTTATTCTGTGTTTAAGCCCCGGTCAAACTACGGAGAGAATTGATGAGAGTTTTCTCAACTCTCGTGCCCCGGTCAAACTAGCCTGCGTAGCAGGCGGTTAAACGAGAAGAAGAGTTGAAATTCTCCTTGTATTTTTCTGGTAGAAAACAATTATTAATATAGCCATTGAATTAATCGAACTCTGTGAAGTGAATTATTGTATTATACTGATTGAGTTGACTATAGTAACCTCGCTCTAAATGAATTAGCGTGCGTGTTGCGAAAACTCTCGTATTCTGTGGTTAAGCCCTGGTGAGAGTTGATGAGAGTTGAGGAGCGAGAGTTTGCATGAGAGTTTTCTCAACTCTCGTGCCCCGGTCAAACGAGAACAAGAGTTGAATGAGAATGGACTGGATATTACCGCGAAAACTCTAACCAATTCTCATCTAAATTTGAAGCAGCTCAAAGTTGACGCGAGACTGCATGAGAGTCCATGAGAGTTAATTTTAATTTTTTAAATTTATTAACTTTGCCATTATTAATAACGAAAATTTACATGCACATATTTATACAAGAAAATTTTGGCACGGACAACAAACAATTAATATATTACATAAACAATTATTTAAATAAATCACTTGTTATAACAAACTAACTACTAACATTTAAAATGAGCTTTAGTTTCAACTTCTATAGTAGCAACAAGTTATTGGCGATGTTAGACAGCGTACAGAATTACACTTCAGGCCTATGGTTCTAAATGTTTGCGGATTTTCAGGATTACAATTGACTTCTAATGATTTATATTTCTGCAAGACGGATTTAATGTTGACGGTGAAACGCCAGCGACAGTTGCAACTTTAATCAACTTTCATCCTTGTTTTTCCAAGGCTTTAATTTCCTTCTCCACAGTTGCATGTGGAAAAAGTACATCCAGTTTGACCCAACACCTCGTCTCTGAATACTCTATATACGGTTTCTTCCTGGGGTGACACTGGACCAATAAGTGTTTTCTTTATTTAGTGGTACAGATGGGAGAGGAATATTATCATGCGAGAGATTATACCAAAGCTCTGGCGTAAGTCGACATTATTTCGTGGTTTTGTTCACCCCCTTACGGAAAATTCGCATACAATGTCACATGTAGGGAGACTATACAAAACTCTGCCATTTGATGTTTGTTTTTTAGTCTTCTTGGCGTAGTGACCGGTGATTATCGAAAAGAAAAATGGTGGTCGTTATTGACAGCCATGTTGTGCACTTCATTAAGGTATAGTATATAAATGCAGTTGTTAACCACTGACATACAGTATAGACCCCCTATGCCTGTGTTAAAATTTCTCGCTGTAATTATTTCGCTGGCAGAATTTAATTAACTATCAGAATGCTCTTTATATAATCTTAATGTACAATTCCAAATGAAGAAGATGGCTATATTTACCATACTACTTTATTTTGCCACATTTTTTTGTTTAAAGATGTGCTTATCTCCTGGCGAACATTCAAGAGTACTTGACGATTTGTATTGAACTAATGGGTCAATGTATCCTTTTTGAATTTGAATTAGAGGCTAAACTAAACTAACTTTATTTATGCTAGTCATTGCTCTTATAATTATTTTTTGTGTGTTTGGGTGTTATGTACTCAGGTGAATATGATGTTTGTAATGTTACTCTGAGTGTGCATCCACACCGGGCAAGCTGAAAAATTAGCTTGGTCACGGTGGGAATCGAGTCCGCGACCTTTGGGATACTAGTCCAATGTTCTGCCAACTGAGCTACGTGGTATTCCGAAATATCATCAACTCGAACCGACTTGACCACGTAGCTCAGTTGGCAGAGCATTGGACTATAGTATCCCAAAGGTCGCGGGTTCGATTCCCACCGTGGCCAAGCTAACTTTTCAGCTTGCCCAGTGTGGATGCACACTCAGAGTAACATCACAGACATCATTGCTCTTATAGATAGATAGAAACTTTTATTTAAATGGGGTAATCCAATCAGTTACAATGTTGACTGTTAGAGGCCCAGTAAGAGACATTTCTATATGTCCAGTGTTACTATCCAGGAAGGAGCTTAAACTAAATTTACTTATACTGAATAGCTCTCTGTCAGTTATAGCTTTTCTTCATATAAAGGTCCAGAAAGAGTCATCTCTTATTAATCTAGTGTTACTACAGGAAGAAACCTAAACTAAACTAACTTTATTTATACTGGATAGCTCTGTCAGTTATGAGCTTTTCATCTTAGAGGTCCAGTAAGAACCAGTAGAAAACATTCGTGCAAAAATCGCGTTGTTATTGCTTTACTCTCTCCAAGATGCTCTGCACTATTCGGACGAAAGAACTAGAATTCAAATGAATTTAATACGTGTTATATCTGTAAGTAAAAACTAACAAATGTTATATATAGCCAAGTAATGAGTTAATTTTTGTTTGTAAGTCAAGGTTAGATCGTGGAGGTCAGTTCTAATAATATAAAGAGAAATGTTTTTCTTGGTAAAATATTCGATGATCCAACCATTAAAAAGTCAAAAAAAAATTTACCCAACCTCAAATATCAATTAAAAAATAAATAGCCACCCCTGGCCAAAAACTTTACAAAAAGATACCATTCAGTTGTCACCCATGTCCTTTACCACTTCTGTGACATGAGTTTGATAACTGCTTGTGCAATTTTCTGCAGTCTAAACTTACACGTCGTCTGCACTTGCACTTTCTTTGGAGACACCATTTGCCTCCTGACAAATCAGAAAGTGATTAATTAAGATAGATTATATTAATGTATTGACATATGACTGTTGACAGTTCAGTCTTCAATATTTTATGCTTTGGAAATGACAATAAATTTCTATTACCCAACCCTTGAGTTGAGTTGTTTTTCATTTACCCAAACTTTTACTTACGTAGAATTTTATTTACCCAACCCTTTTCTCTTCGGTGCTGAAAATATAACTTTCCGTTGTCCAGGGTGACTCGCCCGACCATGAACCAGGTTGTGATGTAGAGGCGATAGAAGAAGCGAAGGAGCTTTGGAAAGCTTCAATGAAACAGGGACCTCATCTCATTAATATACAGATGTCCAATATCGCTGCTTTTGGTAAGTGGAAGATATTAATGTTATTGATAGCTTTACGCTGGACCGGTTTGAGTGAAATTGTTTGAAAACGTCACTGTTGCCGTAACAATTTGAGCAAGGTTTCTAAACGGAGCGAGATGAAAACGGAGCGCATGGCGGCTTCATGTGAACACAAACGTCGTTATTTTTTTGTACCGCTTGCAAACCAAGCATCTCAGGTCTTAAAACAGTAAATTTGAATGCTTTTTAAATTTATTTGCTCTATTTGAGATATTTTGAATTTATATGAGTGCTAATTTAATTTGTAAACAAATGTGTTCCGACGGCCTATACTCGGCCGTCGGAACAAGTGCGACTTTCCGACGCGTAGGAGAGCACGGCGGTCGTGACGCAGCCTTTGGCGCGAGCCAAGGTGTAACGGCCGCCGGTGCAGATCCTGGTGGTAGCATGGATAATAAAAAAAATGGATAGGACTCTAGCTGACGTAAGCAAAAACAACCTAGTTGCAATCTGTGACGTCACGCGTATTGCAAAGTTCTGAGCATTTTTGTTGTTTCGCTATACTTTCCGCTTTAAAAGAGTAATATTGAAGCATATACTGGTCTAATTGTTTTAAAAACATGCCTAAGCCACGACAAAGTATTCAAGGTAAATGTAATTTTTTACATTTGTAGCTACGAAATTGGCGTCCCCAATTTTAACGAAATTTGGGATGCATTTTTCACTGTTTAGTGCTTGAAATATTTGCTAAAATTGACTGGGAATACTTAGAGATTTCATCGTAGAGTGGCGTAGTTCTATTCATTTGCTCTTTGACTAAAATGTTTAGCTGTATTATTGCTAAACATGCCGTCAGCTAGATTCCTATCCATTTATGTCTAAACATGCTGTCAGCTAGTTTCCTATCCATTTATTTTATTATCCATGGTGGTAGTAGCAAATATTCAATTAACACACGTAAATTCTGCCCGCATTATTTCTCTCCGGTGTAGTGTAAGCCTCAAAACAATGTCCTTGTCATCGGAATATTTCTGGTGAATTATCCTAGGAGATACTCGACAATTACGTCACACATACTTTTTGATCTTGGAGCCTCCTCTCATTAGCAAATTATACGCAAGGTGATTGGCTCACGATTCATGAGAGCGAGGCTCCCAGGCCAAATGACGTAATTATTGAAAGGGTGTATTGAAAGGGTGTATTCCGGCAATTACGTCACCACTAACGCTGTTTTGAAACAAATTCGAAACCTATTCCATTTAAGGTGGCAGTAGTAGTGTATGTGGTTTTCGACCCTTATTTTTGGGGCGGCGCGGGGCGGCGCATCATCCTTAGCATACGTCATAATTACATTCAATGACGTCACGCGAGTAGGATCAGGCAAGTAATGACGTCACGCGGGCGAGCTTAAACACGATCGGGCGAAACTTGCTGACTACGCATTTTTTAGCGTCCCTCCTCGTGTGCGACACAATAGTTAGGGCTATTATTATTATTATTATTATTATTATTATTATTATTATAATTCATTTATATAGCGCCATTTCCCATAGCTCAATAGCGCTTAACATCAGTGTTAAAAATATATACTAAGTGTTAGAACATAGTGCATGCATTAACTACTAAAATTACTATACTATAAAATTACTAAAAAATAATTATATGCTCTTCTCGTTAAGAATATAAAATTACTTTATGTTATGTATGTTGATAATATTAAAACAACAACTATATAGAATACTATAAAATTGCTAATAATCTTGTTAAAATAATAACTTAGTCATAATACTGTTTAAAAAGATGTGTCTTTAATCTGGTTTTAAAAATAGGCAAGGTCTCACTCTTTCTAATATACTCTGGCAGTTCGTTCCACAGTTTCGGTGCAGCATATGAGAACGATCGTTCACCATAGTTCACTAGTTTTACTGAAGGTGTGGTAAGCAATCCTTTGGATGAGGAGCGTAAATTTGCTGATGGTGTGTAAGGTTTTAGCATATTATTAATGTAATGTGGAGCTGAGCCATTCAGAGATTTATACGTGATAAGAACAATTTTATAGATGATGCGTTGACTGATGGGGAGCCAATGTAATTGTTTCATTAATGGAGTAACATGGTCGTATTTTCTGCTTCCTGTCACCAGACGAGCAGCACAGTTTTGCACATTCTGTAATCGATCTATAAGAAATTTAGGTAGTCCGTATAGCAAAGAGTTGCAATTATCTAGTTTCGATGTAATAAAGGCATGAACTAGGGTTTGGATATCTGATTTTGATAAGTACTCTTTTATTCTTGCTATTTTTCTCAAATGGAAAAAACAGTTCTTGCAAATGTTGGTAATATGTTTATCCATGGACATGTGTTGATCGAAGGTTACACCGATGTTTCGTGCTGAAGTACTTGGTTGAACTATTGACTTAGATATTTCTATATGGTGTACAGCAGGGCATAAACGATTTCGTGCATTGATTACTAGTAACTCAGTCTTGTCCCCATTCAATTTTAATTTATTTTTGACCATCCACAAATCAATCTCCTTTACACACATTTCGATTTGTACCAGTGCTCCCGCTTTTCCTTCAGTGGTTGACTCAAAAGCGAGATATAATTGCGAGTCATCTGCATAAAAGTGAAAATCAAGATCATGACCTCTGATGATATCACCAAGGGGTGAAGTGTATAGTAAATATAGTATAGGGCCGAGAACTGATCCTTGTGGGACTCCACAGCGCAAGTCTTTAGAGATAGATTTAACACCGTCAATCACTACACTTTGCGTTCTATTCTGAAGATAGGACTGAAACCATCTCAACACTTGCCCATCTATCCCAAATCTTTTGAACATTCGTTGTAGTAAAAGTTCGTGATCAACAGTATCGAATGCTGCTGACATATCTAGTAATAGCAACACCACACACTTACGATTATCAATGGCTACAAGAATATCGTTTTGTACTTTTAATAGGGTTGTTTCTGCACTATGAAAACGTTTATATGCCGACTGGAAGGGTTCTTCTAATTTGTTATTAGCCAAGTGTTCCAGAAGCTGACCGGCAGCAACCTTCTCAATTACTTTAGACAGGAATTTTAAATTTGAAATAGGTCGGAAATTTGTGTATTCTTCGTAATCCAGCGAATCTTTCTTTAGTTTTGGTTTCAACACGGCTTCTTTTAGTATCTCAGGCATACAACCTGACTGAAGTGACTCATTACTGATCTTAGTAATTATAGGTAAGAGAGTCTTCTGACAACCTTGAAAGATTTTTGCGGGCACTGGATCAAGTTCACAAGATTTTTTACCAACTTTGTCAATAACATTTTCAATCTCATGTTCCGTGACTTCTTGAAAGTTAATGAATTTAACGCATTGTGCATATTGTTCCTCTTGATTTCGCTGATTACAGTGGGAAGAATCGATGGCTAGTTCTTTCCATATAATAGCAATCTTATTATTGAAGAAATATGAAAATTTATTCACAAGTTCAGTCGTTGATGACGCAGTTGGATAGCGCTTTTCTGGCTTTCGATGGAGTAATTTATCAACCGTACTAAATAACACTTTCTGATTATGTGCATTACTGGAAATAACCGATGAGTAGTATGTTGTCTTAGCATTCTTTATCATGGCATTCACTGTCTCACATTGTTTGACATATAACTGTCTGTCAATACATAGTCCAGATGCGCGCCAGCGGCGCTCTAGTTTCCTGCGATTTCTTTTTTCTTGACCAATCTCCTCATTGTACCATGGTGATAAAGGACGAAGAGTTATAATTCGTCGTTTTTGTGGAGCATGCTGCTGTAATGTTTCTTTCAACGTATTTTCATATTTATCAATAAGGACGGAAAGATCATAATCGTCATTTAAATCTAGTACTTTTAGATCTTCATTGAAACTATCCATGTTTACATTGTTTAATTTTCGATAATAAATTTCAGCTTGTTCTAATGGTGGTTTCTCTAACTGTAATGTACAATGTATGGCAAGATGATCTGATATTACTGGATCATGTATTCTGATACCAGTCACTAATTTATCTTCATTCCTTGTTATAATCAAGTCTAAGGTGTGGCCTATATACAAGAGAATATGTTGTTGTCTGGAGTTTTATAAGTACAGCTCTAGCATTTTGCTGTTATTGTCAAGTGATTTCTTTAATTTAGCTCCTAGAGGAGTAAAAAATCTGATACTATATGAAATAGCATTAGTGTTATATATCTAAAACTTATATATTCGGGGTATACAACTATATGTTTTGTTGTTAAGTAATATATAAATATTATCAAGCGTCAAAACGCTGAGAAATAGCATGCGGTAAAGAGTTATGTATCTACAATTAAGCTAATATTTAAATCCCGATCTGCCATATGAGGTCTATATACGAGAGAATATGTTGCTGTCAGAGTTATATAAACACATGGAAGTTAGAGGTCATGATATACAATTGTCAAGTGATTTCTATATTTTAGTGCTAGGTTTTTAAAGTACTAAAACTCGGATAAGGTTAATAAATTTAAGTTATATTAAAGCACACCGGTTGCTATGTGTTGTTAGGGTGAAACTAATTAAAGGATTAACTTTTATCAGTGATTTGTAATATATTTTGCAATAAAAACATGTAATCGTTATATACGTTGTTATTTGTTGCTAAGTCATTAGCGACGCTTTCGTATATGTATATATTAACGTATAACATATTTGTACACTAATCAGGCGGGCGGATCGCGCGGGCGGAAAGAGCGGGCTTTGCCGGCAAAAATTACACAATATTTCAGTTTTTAAATTTATTTCTTCAAAACGTTTTACAAAATTATGTTTCTAATATATATCGTCACTTGTTTCAGGGGTTTCGCTGTCAGATTCTTCATCATAGCTGCTTTCATCATCGATGTTGCTTTCATCTTCCGTAATCCATTTGGTATGTCTTGGGACTGTTATATGAGAACACAGTTTTAACCTCTTTGTAGTTGATAAATTACTTCGTTGGCCCTGCCTTCTCTTGCTTCCGCGCCCTGCTTGTTGTAGTAGGGCTTTTTCTCCTTTTTCGGCAAAGTCTTTAAAAACGTCACCTCCGTGAGTCTTTACAGATTCTCGGACATTTTTTCCTTGGAGTACATCTTGACCCACTTCTGTGGCTGCTTGCAATGCTCTTTTGCCAACAACTTTAGCGCCTTGTTTGAACAGAGGGATAGCATATCTCGCAAGGCTCTTGAAAATACTTCCGATCCCGTATCCTCTTTGAAAACGTGCACCACGATACCCAGCGATGTTTCCGCCACGCTGCTGTCTCAAGAAATGGTCTCTCAGTAGTTTTTCGTCTACAACAAGTGTACCTCTTGGCATGTTGATGTGTTCAGTTCAACTTCACGCAGTCAACTAATCAAATATCACTTTGGTCGCCTATTTTATGGTTAAAGGACTGCCTTTCATCCGTTCTGATATCTATAATTTCACCTCGGCGACAATGTGGGCAGCTGGTGATTACATGTGAAAAATCTCCTTTGGACACTTGAAAATCACAGATCATACAGCGACAGTTTTTACAATTCGGATAAAAATCTGTCCATGTGCATACGGGGCACGTACTCAAATGGGAGATGTATATATCTTTGTTACAACTGTTACAAGTTGCGTCAGCATCAGATTGTGTATCCTGACGGGACCACTTGTGGGCTAACACAGAAAGGACATGTCCATTTAAGATTAGGCTTTTATCAATTTCCAATTCTGCAAGACCTTTTATAAAAATACTCAATCCAGTTGGTTCGGGAATATCTGGATGATAAGGCGTCACGTAATATTTCAGAAGGTCTACAATGTCAGTGCCTCGTATATTATGTCCTCTGTAAACGATTTCTCCTTTTCCATTCCAAGTCAAAATCCCCGTAGAGGTTAAAATAGAATGAAGGATTTCTTCGGCTTCGTGTTCATCATCAACGTCAAGATATTTGAGAATGTCTTCAAGTCTCCACTGTTCAGGAGATGATCGTTTGTCGCTATCCATGATTGGAATGAGGAGATGTCCTTCATACTTTTTATTTTATATTAATTCTGCAAGGCCTTCTAAAAGTGGTCCAAGTACCAATCCCAGAAAGCCGCTTCCCCGCTGAACAAGAATTTCTTTTTTCGTCTTAAAATTTCTATCTCTGTCTGCTAAATCAGCTAGATCTTGTTCGAAAGGTCTGAGTTTGTCCTTTGTTTCTTTAGAGTATGTGAAATTTTCTATACAATGACACAAGCATCGAATTTGCTCAGCTGATGTAGAATTAAGAAGAGCTTGCTGTTGAGTTGGATGAGAAGTACATAAGAGTTCTACAAATGGTCTGTGTTTCGTATAACTGCTAGTCATCTCTGTTCGGCGGTCAGCAACGGAATGAAGATTTAGTTGGAAATAACACATATATAAGGATCGGCTCGCCCTCTATAGATTAGGTCTAGACAATAGTCTTCATAGTCTTTACTATAGTCTTTCATAGTCTTTACTATAGTCTTTCATAGTCTTTACTATAGTCTTTCATAGTCAGGACTATAGTCTTTCATAGTCTTTACTATAGTCTTTCATAGTCTTTACTATAGTCTTTCATAGTCAGGACTATAGTCTTTCATAGTCTTTACTATAGTCTTCATAGTCTTTACTATAGTCTTCTTAGTCTTTACTATAGTGTTCATAGTCTTTACTATAGTCTTCATAGTCTTTACTATAGTCTTCATAGTCTTTACTATATTCTTCATAGTCTTTACTATAGTCTTCATAGTCTTTACTATAGTCTTTCATAGTCAGGACTATAGTCTTTCATAGTCAGGACTATAGTCTTTCATAGTCTTTACTATAGTCTTTCATAGTCAGGACTATAGTCTTTCATAGTTAGGACTATAGTCTTTCATAGTTAGGACTATAGTCTTTCATATTTAGGACTATAGTCTTTCATAGTTAGGACTATAGTCTTTCATAGTTAGGACTATAGTCTTTCATAGTTAGGACTATAGTCTTTCATAGTCTTTACTATAGTCTTTCATAGTCTTTACTATAGTCTTTCATAGTCAGGACTATAGTCTTTCATAGTTAGGACTATAGTCTTTCATAGTTAGGACTATAGTCTTTCATAGTTAGGACTATAGTCTTTCATAGTCAGGACTATAGTCTTTCATAGTTAGGACTATAGTCTTTCATAGTTAGGACTATAGTCTTTCATAGTTAGGACTATAGTCTTTCATAGTTAGGACTATAGTCTTTCATAGTTAGGACTATAGTCTTTCATAGTTAGGACTATAGTCTTTCATAGTTAGGACTATAGTCTTTCATAGTCAGGACTATAGTCTTTCATAGTCAGGACTATAGTCTTTCATAGTTAGGACTATAGTCTTCCATAG
>CACRXK020016754.1:0-11118 GCA_902702795.2 Paramuricea clavata | reverse complement strand
ACGCGTGGGACGCGCGAGTCCAAACTTTAAACACTTCGGAAAGTTCCGGATTATACCTGTGGTTGTTGTTTTTTCCAGGAGAGAACTTAAAAACATGTGGCTGTGAAACTGTGAAACTTGTGATTTTGTAATAGATATTATACTGTGTTTTGTTGTGATTTATTTTGGGCGGTACTTGGAGGCAATCCCCAACACTATAGTTTTTAGTCAAAACTAAAGTTTTTGACAAAACTATAGTTTTTAGCCAAAACTATAGTCCCTACAATTACTATAGTTTTTAATTACTATAGTTTCCATAACTATAGTTTTTAGCCGAAACTATAGTTCCTACAAGAACTATAGTTTTTAATACTATAGTTTCCATAACTATAGTTTTTGTTCCAAAATACTATAGTTTTTAAAACTATAGTTTTTGGCTTGAAAAACTATAGTTTATTTTTGTATATCTCTATAAAATCACAAGGACGTTAATGTTAAATCTTTGGGCTATGTCGCTGGGCTAAGGAAGAATTCCTTGGCATGCGATCAAAATTTTTATATCGCGATGTAAAACGGTAATCTTATGTAATGGGTCAGCATTCAAATTTTCAACACAGTTTCTGAGGCGTAATTCAAGAGGTAACTTAAAATTGCATTTGAACTATTATATCAGTTGGTGTCACTCTGCGCGATAAGCGAATATTATCGGGAAAAGGGCTTCCATATACGTTGAAATCACCAAATACATACATTGTAGCTCATGGACACATTTCTCTACTTCGTCGTAAGTTTACAGAGCAGATTTTATACTTTCGTACTGTTCTTTGTCTTTAATGTGTACATTTATTCTTCTAGTTTAAGGTTATTTATGATTGATCCTGTCGTAAGTCTTCAACCAGCAACCCATCGGCAATATTTCATGTTAGCGTTGTCTTTGCCGTTACGTTGGCTTTGCGTTACTGTTGTTTTAAATACCATGATTGTGCTGAACGAGCTATTTATCAGGCCAGTGACATAGCCAAACGACTTATAGCATTAACGTCCTTGTGATTTTATAGAGATATCGCTGGAACTGTGGATGTTAGATAGCGTTATCTGTACCTTCCCAAAGTTGTAAACGATATATGTTGTTTACGTTCAACACGCATGGTATTTAAAATAACTCAAAATGATTCGAGCGAAACGATCTTTTGTTAAAAGGAAGACTGGTTAATAGAAATTAGTCCTTTTGAGTGACATAAGAGTGTGTCATCGTCCATCCGTGTCATTGAACAAAGAAAAAGTTAGTCGTGAAATTAGAAAAAATAAAATACTAGTTTGTGAGAAAACGCAAGACCTACGGAGCGAGAACTTTTCGGATTTGAACTCAGGGTGTTTGAAAGTGCTAGTTCCCGTAAAAATATTTCAGTTCCACCACATGCACTACAAAAGTGAACGATATCGGGACGCAGCAAACGGTCTATATGGTTTTATATATGAGTTAGTAAACAAGTGGACGTAAACGTCTAACAGGAGAATTTCCGAACACGAGAATACAATAAAAACTACCTGCTCACCAATAAACAATCTAGCTCACTTTATATTGTTCTTGAATTTCGGTGAAGAGTAACCTTGGATTGTGGCATGCAGTCGTAATTCAGTGATGGGAATAGACTATTTGATTTTGATTATTCTATCTACCATCCAGTAACTCATTGTTTAACTTACTTCAGCATTTATGGTAGTAATACATATTTAGCTATTAGTAGTAGGCCTATAATAAAGAATTCGGGATCTGATGCATGCAAACCCAAAACCGTGTTCTTGTTAATTAGTATAGGTAATCACACGGGAAGGAGTGCAATTAATGATTAACACTACGAGTGATATTTGAAAAATGTGCCAAAATTGGATGAGCCGCCGAGGCGAGTGCAATTTGGCACATTTTTCAAATATCACGAGTATAGTGTTAATCATTAATTGCACGACTTGCCCGTGTGATTATTTATTTATTATATGCATGACAAAATCGCTTTCTTTATATTTCAACTGTATTTTGTAAAGAGTTTTTAATTCTTTTGTAAGCAATTTGGTATAAACAAACTTGGGAAATAATTATAAACTCATAAAGGCACATAACTTAAACTAGCACACAAGATTCAAACTCAAACAACATATTTTAGACTAAGAAAATCTTTATAAATTGTATTTCAAACTTACATAGTCAAGTTTCGCTGCATCCCGCCAAGATTATTTCTTAAAAAGGTCTCCAGGTATTTTCCACAGGCTCTTTTTGCCATACATGCAATGTTTCTTAAACTCATTCTTGTGCCAAAATTCAGTTAAATTCGTCCACATTTGTTAGAAATACTTATCTAAATTTCGCCGCCATATTGGATTTTGTTGTTTTGATTTCCCGCTCCCCCAGCCATCACGAAAATCATTAATTGCACTCCTGGAGAGTGCAATTAATTAAATAATTGCACTCCTCTTAACCAATCAGATTGCAGTAATTTTGTCATGTATATAATAAGTTTCAAAATATCTGCATTTTAAAGAATATGGACAATATTGAACAACTGACAATATAATCTTACAAGTTTAGGAACGAACTTTCTCTAAATCTCATGTTAATATTATATTTTGTGTTCAATATTTAAAATAACGTGCATGCGCATGAACGTTAAAACTTGCGACCGTTATTCGCGCGTGCCGGCGAATTTGCGTAAGCGTATAAATGACGTGTCCGATTAATTCTAATAAAATTAGAAATGTTAATTTAAACTACGAAATCTAAGACATTTAACTGTTCGTATTTTCTATTCAAGTCTGGGTTGAGCTTTTGGATGAACAAGGCTTCGGTAATTTTCCGTTCTACAGATTCTTTTGTTCTTTTTAAAATCTTAACAGACAGTTTAGGTTTTTGTCCGTAATGTTGGTCGAGATAGTGTTTCGAGAAAGCCATGTTTTTATAAACATTGTTTTATCCATAGAAATAATAGATATAGAATGCGTACTTGATCACGAATCATGTCTCCACTTTTTCTCATGCGTGCCCTTATAAATCCGCCATGTTAAATTTGTCTAGGAGTGCCAAATACAAAATATAAACAAAGCTAAAACTACGTTTTCATCGTCAAAACGTTTGTCTTGTTGTCTAATTTGTAGTTGGGGGATAGATTTTGAGTTCTCTGAAGGCACAAACTGTCAAAGCAATTGTGAGGTTACAAAAACGGTGAAAATAGGGCAGCCTTGTAAAAACAAAGACAAAGTAGTTTCGCGTAAATATAATTTACTCATAAAACATTTTTGCATGCTCTGAACGTCACTACTTCACTGTTTTGCTAATATTTTATAAGATTACAAAATAATAGTTCTTTCTTCGTCGGCGGGTTTCGTTTTTCTTTAATGTAAACGAAGTGTTTCACATGTTCTTGAAATAAAAATATTTATAGTTGTCGATAAACTGTAAATTGTCAAAATAATCGTCGAAAACTATGGTTTCATAAACGTTGCCTCAGGCTCAAGCAACGTAGAAAAATATGAAAAGTAATTGTGTTAGTTTAAAAAGATTATTGAACTTCATTTATATTATAAAAGAGTTGAAATATATGTAGAACATACCTATTGAGTTTGAGTTTGTCTTGATCTTTCGGGATTTGTTTTGGCTTGAACAACAACGTTGAAAATTTATTTTTAAACTACGATTTCTGTAAATATATATTCTGTTCAGAACTGTTTCTTTTCGTAAAAAAGCCCACTAGAATGGGTTTTAGACACTTTTTCTTCTTTGTAAAACTTTTTTTCCCTATTAAGTCTAGATATAAAAATGTTTGCAAACTTTGCAGGTTGAAAAAACAATTCGCACTCCCTGCAACCGCGCGAAATTCCCGCTTCAGGAGTCTGGGACCAACCAAAATGCCCTTATAAATCCGCCATTTTGTGGAGACAAATTTTTCACTGAGAAAAGATAGGAGTACGCATTCTATATCTATTATTTCTATGGTTTTATCTTAACTACCTGAAGATGGAGTAAATCTCCGAAACGTCGTTTGTTAATGTAATAAACACTTTTAAAAAAGCCTTACTGTGGTTTATGTATTGAGCACAAAAATCTTACAAGTGTGAAGTGATAGTGATACTCAAAGCATGAGAAACCAATATGCTTTACAGGCAACCTCACAAGACAGCTGCCGAGGTTCAGTGAGATATATTGTTAAAATATATAGATCGGACACATTAAAATAATAAAATTTGCAAGTCATTTTAGCAACATGGTTCGTTTTAGCCGAGAAAATTGAAGCTAAAATTTACGTAAATGAGAACAAAATTTGTATCCGATTTATAGATCATGATTAAATAATAATTTCTTTCAGGTTTTAGATCTAGCATTCCGATCCCATTTTTTTGTTACGAAACCTGTTTTACAGATAGCTTGTTGACTATATGCTTCCATTATTCTCATTTAGCATTCGGTATGAAGATTGGCATTGGTGCAGGTGGTGGGGGAAGTGGCCTTATTGCTTTGTGTTGTCTTTATTATTGCTGTTGTAAAAAATGATGTTGTATAGTTGATTATACTGCGTTATGTTTTTGACCAATTGTTAACTTTTTGTCTGTAATAAAAAGTAGGAAGTAATTAGGAGAGGGCAATTGCTCTTGTAATGTATAGGTATTGTATAATATAGCTCATTGCAGTATTTGTGAACGGAGTGCGTAACCATGCATGTACTGTACTCCGCAGGTCAAAATTACTTTATTTGTTGTTACTATATGCTAATATCATTTGTTCTATATATTGGTAAAATATATTATTTTCACAGTCGTGTTGAAATGACAAAATAGTATCTGACTTTATATTATTTGTTTCAGTCATGGCCTTATACTGTCAAAACAACGAGTAAAAAGGGACTCAGCTTGCTGAGAAAAAAGAGGATGTTTAAAATTTTAACGTTATTGTTTTATTCAGAGATTTGAGTAGTTTTGTACTCATTGTTTTGAGTAAGGCACTTGTCTTACTCGCAGTGAGTAAAAGTCGCACTTTACTCACGTTTTATAGGTGTCATTGTGAATGCATTTTGTTTTCGAAATTTGAGTAAAATTTTACTCATTGTTTTGCGTAGAACCGGTACAGTTTACTCGCATTGAGTAAAAGTCGCACTTTACTCACGTTTTAGGTGTCACTGGGAATGCAGTTTGTTTTACTCAGAAATTTGAGTTATTTTTATTAAAACTTTGTGTGTGACTGTGAATGCATTTTTTTACTCAAATATTTGAGTTGATTTTACGCAAGGATTTTTTGCAATTAACACTTTAAATTTTCATTCAAGAATTATAATCACTCTTCTTATTTTCCCAAGTTTTTAATACGTTTTGCTAATGTTTGGAACGTAAAATAACCCTCGTTTTGATCTAATATATTTAGGCCTACGGTTACGTGTCTAGTGCTCGTTCACTGAAAGGAACGGGAGACAATAAATAAGCTTTAAAAAAATTAATATCGTCAGTAAATGTGCCAAACAAATGAACCATCCATTGGAAGTTGCGTCAGATAGCATTAGCGCCATAAACAAGCCAACTTGGTTGTTTCTTTTTCTGAATATTTAAAGCGATTTTTGGTATCACAGTAGGGTATTGTTTATTGAACTGCGTCATAACTTCATGTCGTGAAAACCAAGGGTTCTCAATCTGTAATGATTAAGAATAGAAGCACAATGTAACAATTGCAGAAGTACAGTGCTTACCTCGAACTGGTGTAGGGAATGTTGAGCGGGCGCTTGTCGTGGTGCCAGCTAAAAACGATCCACTGTCGCAGGGTTTTATCATCATTGAGAGAGCCCAAAAGGTAAATTTGGTAAGAAATTTTGCACTCTCCTGCCCCCGTCCTCCCTTGGCAAAGTTACAAGAGGGTATGCGCACCCGTTCACCCACCCCCAGATACCCATAGTAAATTCTTTCCTGGGAAGTACATAGGTAAGGGGGTATCTGAACAAATTAAACTGAGCTTCGTCATTCGTGCATAGATATCTTATATACACTAGATAGCGCATCTCTTTTATAGTAAAATTGAAGCCAAGAATATTCCAGCGGTTACCCCCATTTGAATAGATGGCGGCCATGTTGGTAGTTTCCACTCGCTAAGAAACGCTTAAAAAACAACAATAACTCTCATCATTTGAATAGATTAAATTTAAAAAATGTATTTGAAATAGGTCTAACTTAATGTTTAAGTTCCCTGTTTAAGAAATAGAAAACATACGAATCTTCTCATTTCATGGGAATATCCTGAGTCTGCAATCGATCACGGCTTCAATTTTTGAATTGCAGAATAATTAGATGCACTACCTAGTGTATAAAAGATATATATGCATCTGTGGCGTAGCAAGTTCGACAATTTAGTCCCGCTATGCAAATTCAAAATTATTATCATTATTCATTTATTTAGAAATTGATTGTTTTCACAGTCAATGAACACGAATATATTTGCATAGCTGGAGTAAATCGTCGGGCTGGTTACGCTACTATATTCGTCATACCTGTAGACGTTCAACTTTCCTATGACTCAAAGTGAGAGGTTGTCGTAAGGCACTTGTCTGAGGAGTAAACACCTCCCTGCGGGCAAAGTTTCCCATGACCTTTTGAACAACAACTGTCGAGCTGGGGGCTGGAACTAGCGATGGAAGAGAGTTTGTATTAGGCAGAGGGTCTTCTACTTTGCTTGACGGGTCCACTATGATCGGAGTGTCGACTTTTGGAAACATTTCTTGTCTTGACATGTGAGAACTAAGGGGATGTTCTTGTGGAAACTCGACTTTGATCTGCTTGTCGCTGAATAAAAAAAAAATCGGAATAAGCAATTCCAGCTTCTAATGTACGCGCGCAGGGGGGTGATCGAAAGTAAGGTATCATATTGCTGATTATGCTGATATATTTCAATAAAAACTGCCAAAACAACCGAAATATTTCCATATTTACAAGTATAAGCTATAATTCCGTGTTTACGCGGCCACCATTTTTATTTTTTCAGCATATTCAGCAATGTGATACCTTACTTTCCATCAACCCCTGCGCGCATAAACTAAAAGCTGGAATTGCCTGTTATCATATTCGGTCTATTTAGCCCACAGGGGGTTTACATTTTCCGACCGTTCTGGTCTGGGGGCTTATTGGAAGGGGCCTAAATAAAGGCTGGAACCGAAGTAAATATTCACGTTCTTATGCAAAATATTTAAGTTAAAGAACCATGATTAGAGGAACGTTTTGAGAAATTTTCATACAATTCACCATTCTTTAGCCATATCGGTAAAACCACTACATACACGGTATTGCCAGTAAACGTTACAAATTATGTTTGCCTTCATTACTTTTGGAGATTAAATAGAGGAAAAGCGCTAAATATAGGATGGTTCAAAATAGAGGGTGGTGGCTAATAGAGAGCGGGGGATAACTAGAGGATGGATAATGGAGAGCGTGGGCTGAATGAAGGAATGGGGCTTCATAGATGAAGCAGCTAAACAGATGTTATGGCTAAATAGAGGTTGGGGACCTTAATAGCTGGAAGATGGGAGCCTAATAAAGGATGGGGGTAATATTCTAAGGAATGATGAAAATTTGTTAAAATTAATATAAATCTATTTCCTGATTGGAATTATGCAACATCTTTTCATGAAATAGATTTTAATTTTGTTTTCCTATGATCAAGCATAAAAAGGCCGATATATCTATTTTGTTAGTTGTTCACTAATTTGTTAGCTGTTTAACAATTTCACCCTCATCAGATTATGTAATTGGTAACTCGGTAACTATAAACAAAACTGATATGTCAACAACTTACTGCACTTGACTTGTTGATGGTCTTGGTATCCTATAAATACCATTAATTAATCATTATTATTAATTTGCTTGCATGTTACCTGCATGTAAATAATGTAACAAAACATTTCTCTATCTTTGGTAGACATATTTCAACAGTCCCGAGTAATTTTGCATGGACTTTATATCTTCTGATGAAGTGGTCATTTGTGAATATGCTTAAATTGGCGCATTCCAATCCGTGTTACAATCCGAGTTTTAACAAAATCTGATTCAATCCCTGCAAAGCTGACCGAAAATGAGAATAAACCTTATTACTGTATATTTCGACTTCGGGCAAATTATTTTAGCCTGAAGCGAAGCCGACGAACTTCAACTTCAACACGAACTTATCCTCGCCATTTAGTCTTTCGGTCACCCTCCTTGAACGCGCCATGTTTCACTATAATAATATTTTTTATGCATGATTGGTTCGTTTGCACGTTTTTTATCTACTCATTGTGAATTGTCGTTAAACATGCACTTCTTCAAAGTGGTCACTCGTTCGTTTAGTGATCCACTGATTCTTCACACCTCGTCATAAAAAGCCGGGTATACTCAACCAAGCCCGTGCATATACTTTATCGCTGCCCCAACACTCAAGATATTGTAAAGGTTCATTTACGCGATACAGCAAGATGTCACATTTCATATTTCGCCATGCATGAACAGATGAACAGGAATAGTGGCGTTAGCACTCGTTTCCATACGCTAGAATGATCATCCAATACGACTAGTCGCATCGAATATAAGTTAATTTATTCTGATGCAATTGTGATGTTACTCTGCATGAGTATATATCCACAACGAGCAAACTTGAAAAATATGCCTGACCACGGTGGAAATCGGACCGACGACCTTTGGAATACTAGTCGAATGCACTGCCAACTGAGCTACGCGGTCAGGTCGGTTCGAGTATGTGATAATTCGGAACAGAATCTAGTTCCTTCGATATCAATGTAATCTAGTAATCATGATATTTTTCTGTGTTGGTGTAATATATTCAGGTAAGTATGATGCTTGTGATGTTACTCTGAGTGTATATCTACACCGGGCAAGCTTGAAAAATATGCCTGCATGACCACGACCTGACCGCGTACTCGATCAGTTGGCTGAACATTGGATAGTACTCCAAAGATCGTAGGTTCGATTATTACCATGGTCAGGCATATTTAGTTTTAAAGCTTGCCCGGTGTGGATACACACTCACAGTAACATCACAAGCATCATATATTCACCTGATTATATAACACCAACACAGAAAAAATCATGATTAATTGATTCTATACTTACAATTCATCACTGCTTCTCAGATCACTTCTCTTCAGTTGAGTCACGTCGTAAAATTGAACAAAAGGATAACCTCTACAAGGGTCAGCAGAGGTGATTTTGAATATCAGGGAATATTTTAACTTTATAACTGCTGCGGCATTTGTTTCAGTATAAACCTTTTGCTTGTCCAGCAGTGAAGCAAGATTTTCAGAACAACTGGGTCAGCTTAGTGAGCAGTGAGCACCATATAACTCGAGTACAAATAGCAAAGCCAAAAATCGTGAAAATTGAAGAGCTATTGGACATCAGCACAATATCTTTCTAATGTTTTTGTCTGGGCGGTCGGTCTGTACGAAGCTGAGGGAGTTGTGGCGAAATTTTGTATTTTGACTTGGATTCAATTACAATGGCTTTCTAGGATTTTTGCACTGCATGTACTATATACACTACCGTATTCCGCTTCACTTCATGCACATGGCATGAAGCCGAAATTTTATGCTGAAAGCCTACTATGGCAACGGTGTGCTTAAAATAGAGTTAAAATTTGAAAATATAAATTTTTTTAATCTGCTGTTTTAATTACTGCACGTCGGTTGATGATCAACTAACCGTGGTTGATTACATGTAAAATAAAATGGTGGCAAAAAATAAGAGATTACTGGCTGCATGTGATATGTTGGCATTAATTTGAAAATGCTCAACGATTGATGACCGATGTTTTCGCGAGCGCCTGTTCAAAGAGTGGAGGGCTCGTTATTTTTAAGTCATCTTTATCGACAGAAGTGATGCTGTATGGTGTAGAAAATATTGGGAATACAAAGGAAAGTTTATACCATATCTCAAAGTACTCGACGCGATCCTCGTGTACGGTTGGTTTGTGTAATTTACACTGTATTTTTCTGAAACATTACATCCAAGTATCGTTGTGAATTTTAGAACTTACTTTATAGTTTAATTAAAGCAAGGCACACGTATTTGTTTATATCAGTTTCTTTAACACCACGGTTTGTTCGTATTGTGAACTCGCGCGATTACTTGCGATATTTACATATACAGTATATGAAGAACATAACCCTCTGTTATAAAACCCTAGTGAGCCACCTTAAAGACTAATATTATATATGATTTTATAAACTGAAAACGTTACTTGACTAGCGTTAAGATTCGTTAGAAAAAACAAAATAAAGTGCAGCCGATAGCTATTAATTGAGGTTTTAAAAAACCTCAATTAATAGCTATCGGCTGCACTTTACTTATATGCCGAATGACTTAAGTTCTTGCCCCAGATATATACAGAAAGAGCTCACTGGATCCACTTGATCAATTTCGAATTGATTTATCCTTCAGTTGTTGAGAAATTTGTAAAACCTGGCTTTCTCAATTTTACTATAAAATCTCTCTCTATAATAGCTCTACAATAAATACTTGTAAAGGAAAACTTGTTGACCGTACACACGAGAAGGTACACCACTACACTTGCCAAGGAAAGCTTGTTTGTTTAGCATATGGGGCTTGAAAGTCTCACTTATGTCAGTCAAATTATAATGTTAACTCACCTAGGGTGGGGAAACAGGCCACTGCCAAAGTGTTGATGTGTTCTTTGAAGCACGGGGGGTGGTTCCCATTTTGGCCTATGTTCTGTTGGTAAATATATTGGTCCATCACCGGCATAGCTTCTTGATCGACCCCAGGGCGTTCTTACATTTTCTTCGCGATAGCTTATCCCATGATAGTGAGCGCCATTGCTATAGAATTTGACGAGAAAATGTTAATCAATCATTCAATCAATAATTAAATGGTGAAGGGCGTAAAGTTGCATTTTTCGCAGTGGCCGGCCCTGTTAGTTCGGCTAAAATTGTGATAAATTATCTTTTGAAAACTACATGGATCTTGATATTAGCCACTGGCATACATCAGCTTATTATGGCCGCTACGCAGGCTATATGTGAACAAGAACTTGTGGTTAATTAGTGCCGCATCGCAACTGGACGTTGTAGCTCAGTGGTCAGAGCACAGCATGTTGTTAAAGAATTTAAT